>MU227974.1:3626048-3641861 GCA_018584345.1 Thuja plicata | reverse complement strand
TATATATATATATATATAATATTTTGTGTATGAATATATATTCTGGGTATGAATATATATTCAAATTTTAATTTATTCTTTACTATGATTTTCTTATTTTGCTTTGAACATTCTTTGTTTAAATAGATTAGAAATTCCTGTCTTCTAATGTGTTTCAAGAGTTGTTAAATTTTAGTTATTGTACTTGCAGTAGGCAATGTACTATTGCATTAACTTCTGCACAAATAGTGAATTAGTTTTGAACTAATCAACCAATCATAAATCATTGTTTTTTTACCATTCGATATATTTAAAAATTTATTTATGAATTAAATAAATTCTATAAATTACTTAATTGGTTCAATCAATTTGGTGACCCCTTTTTTAGGAGTATTAATTTTTTCCATTTGGCGAACAATGATTATATTTTTACCTATATTAAATTATTACAATTTTCATATAATATACATATTAAAATTTATAAATTATATAATAGTTTGTAATATAATTATTATTAAAATAAATTAAAATAATTGTTTTATTTGGATGGTTTGTTTTTTCATATTTTTAATTTTATATTAATTATTAATCAATATAATTTGAAATTATAAATTATATTATATAAATTTATTTTAGTTTATAGTGTCAATTTTTATACAAGATTACAATTTTAATTATACATCAGATTTCATTAAGGCAATGTTTTATTTTAATAGATGAGAAATAGATTTTTTAATTAGTTTTTATTGTGATATTTTAGCAATTTTTAAATTCAAAGGTTGGTCAATTGAAATATATAATATTTTAGTTTTATTTACAGTACTTAGAGTTTAATATCAAGAAATAATCTTTGAAGGCTCTTTTTCAGTGATTAAATGCATATCAACATACTTTTTTTAATGTGTAAAAGTAAAAAAAAAATTAAGATGGAGAAGATTAGACAAAAATTATATAATGTTGTAAATAATACTTTAATATAAAACTAATATATTAATTGTATAATATATTTTTTTTTGATATGCTATTAGTTATTATTTTATATTATATATAGAATGTACTTTGATACATTATTATAATATATAATTAAATATATTATATATAAAATATATATTGATGTACTATTGGAGGAAGAAGTCTCTTATAAGTTTAGTGTTGAAATTATATCATTCCTTAAAAAGAAAGGTATAAAACTATAGTAAGTTATCAAAATCTTATAGGAATGTCCCTAAAGCTATTGCTATTCCATTGTGCATTAGAGTATGAAATTATAGCAAAATGTCTTTCATATAATCTAAGTGAACTAAGTTAGAGCATGAATGCGCAAACATGTGCTTAATTAGGCATGAGAATATTCTCTAGCATGTGCATGATTAATTAAAACAACGTATGCAAACAATCCTAATGCAACAAATATACATGCTCTGAAGGTTAGAAGGTATCTCAACTTTCTTTTACAATATTTGATCACAATTTTTCATATTTGTTAATTTCTCATGGCAAAATATGAGTTAATAAATAATAGTCACTGAATTATGTGTGGAAAATTATTGAAGTATGTAGCCTCTTCACAAGGAGAATCATCTTAGGATTTGAAGCCATCTTTTTCATCATATATTTTATTAAATTTAGAAAACAAAAAATTAATGTATTTTACATAAACTCTTCTAAAGATATGGATGTTAGTATATTATATTTGTTCAAATTTTTAGGGTCATCTTAAGGCTATCTAGGGATATCTTCCTCCCTGATTCTCAACTGATGCTATCCCAACCTTTGGTTAGTATTAGAGAAAATGGTAGCTCCCAAACGTATTGTCCCATCTCTCTTCTTGATAAATAATACAAAAGCTCCCCGCAGGAACACACTAGGCTAAATAAAACCTTTGTCCATCAATTCCTGCTATTGTGTCTTGAATTCTTGCAACACCACTATGTTCATTCAATATGGGGCTCTTGAAATGGGCTCAACTCATGAAAAATATTCAATAAAGAAGTCAAACTAACATTTAGGGGGGATCTTGGTAGTTCTTCAAGAAATACTGTTAGTAATAACTAAGAGGGGGGAGGGGTGAGTTAGTGGCCTCAAAATATTTATCCAATTTAAGATTTAATCCACCAATCAATACTTCTCCAATTATTAAGTCCCTACAAGATGTATGCCTTTGAAATACATGAAACAAATAATTGTCTGTTGGTTTACCTTGTCTATCCTTATTCTCCTTGATTACTGATAAGCAATAAAACTTATTTACCGATGCTCAGTAAATATGCAGAGTATAACAATCAATCCATAAATGCATATGTGGAATGTAAAATAATAAAGTAATAAACCATACACATATAACACAAGGATTTTAACGTGGAAACCCTATTAAGGGAAAAACCACTGGGACCGGTACCCCAAATTTTCACTCTTTTGAAGTGAGCCATGTTAGGAGCCAACCATGTTAAAGCTTACAAAACACACGGTTAAGTGCGACCTTGTTAGAGGATTTTTATACATAGGTTATCACTTAGTATCTAGCATCTATGCTACCATCCTTGAATCAGTCTCTAGACTGTCAATAGGCTTTATGCTAATCTTACTACCATCCTTGAATCAGCCTCCTTCTTAGACTGTCAATAGGCTTTAGGTAAGACCAATGCTACTATCATGAGTCAACCTTTTAGTAATCTATTAGGATATACCTCAATTACAAAAGATTGTTAAGTCTTGCTATGTTAAGAGACTTAATGCTTCAATGGTTAAATTGAAACACAATGACCTATTTCTAATGCAACTTTCAATTGTAGATATTCAAATCTATTTACATACAATACCTTTTTGATCAATGTATCAATTCCATTCCTTTTCTCTTCATTCTTTCTGCTCTGTGATGTTGTGCTTCAATGTGTGTCGGTGTCTACAGAATTCTTTAGCTCTCCCTTAGCTTGATTGATCAGGACTGCAAGAAGTTTAACCTTCATCAATTTCTCTTCAGCATCTTTTATCAATTCACTCCCCTGTGTATTTGATTTCTTGTGGAAATGAATTATGCTTGTCTCTTATATAGACATGATATCCCTTACTTCTGGTTTCTAGATTCTTGAATCTTGGCTTGAAAAATAATCCAGCCAAATTGATTTATGGTTTTAACTCCTGATTTATCTCGTAGTTACCTTCTTGCCAACTGTATAAAGCATATTTAAATCAATTACTTAACGGTGGTCGAATAAAACAAATAAAATAATCAGTTAAGTCTATCCTTAAGCTCTGCCAGCTAGATATTTTTTCATTTTCTAATCTCTCTATTCTGTCAATCAATTTTGTAGTTCGTCGCTGGTGACAACTGCTAGTTCCATCGGTGCAACTTCAGTTAGCTTCGGTATCTCTGTCCATCAGGCATCATTGGATCTTGCTCGTCCGGCAACACTATTTTTAGCTTGTCAGACATCCTATGATTCTGCTTCATCGGGTAACACTGGATTTTTCTCATCAGGTATCACTGTGACTTTATCTCTGTCTTTACCGATGGTGTGCACTGCGCCGGTGTGGTTTGTCATTTAGTAAGTACTTGACTTTTATGCATTGTTGAAGGCATAACCTCTATTCCATTGATTCTCTAAATTATTTGGCATTATGTATATGACCATATAGATGATATCAAGTTGACATCAATGACAATACATACCATTAACTAATTTAATGTCTTGCATCATCTTCAACTTAACATTATCAAACATTCAATGAGTTACATGTCATCAAATACTTCTTGGTATTCTTGAAGTATTAGGTGGTCAACAATGTCTAGAATGGGATATTCACTCACTTCCTCTATCTTAATCAATAGGATTTTATATCCTTTCCTCATAGCTCATTGTGCTTTCATAGTCAATACTTTTTAGATCATTATAGGTCTTGGCACACCTTGGAGCACAACTAGTTTCCCATGGTCATTTAGGCACTCAAATATTTTTTTGCAGCAATCAAAAGTTGTTATATGCCTTCCAAACTAGTCCATCCCTATTATTACATCTTAGGATCGTGACTTGGTGAAAAATAAATTTATCTTTGTGTTTATACTTCCTTTAAGTAAATTTCTATGTCTTTAATAAAAAAATCTATCCATTGTCTCGTGCCAGATCCAAAATCTATCGCCATCTCTTCTCAAATTAAGCACTTGGGACTAACATTAAATCTAATTAAGATATTAGGAGATATGAAGCTATTATTTTCCCCTAAATCAGCCAGAATTATATAGGTCACCCACAAAAAAATTCCCAAAAGCTCTATCAATCAGGGATAATGTGTGATGTATTTTTATTTCATCCTTTGTGACTTCTTTGAGTAGGTCGAGTCTTAAGGGGGGAGAATATAGTGCCCCTTTGACTCTTACTCGGTAAGAAACTATTTTGATAAATGATTCCTCCATCATTGCTAATAAATTGTTAGTTCTAATATAGACATAAACATATCCTTGGATTGATACAAAGTTCAATCTAGTTACTTTTCTTTATATTTTCTCCTTGTAAATATTTCTTTGTTCATTATAATCATAAATGTATATAGATGTATACAAATATATATAAATATATATGTGCCTATATACATATAGATATATATAAATATGTATACATCTATATATGGATATAGTGTATGCAAGTATTTCTTGCTAACTATATATGCAAATTATGACAAGTGACTTATGTGAGGAGTCCTTGAGATTATGTTAGATCATCATTTCATAATTTGTAGATGAAGGAACCAAATTATTTTAGAGAATATAGAAAATTGGTCAAGGACAATGGTTAATATGTTGATGTGATGTCTTGTTGTGAATGGTGGTTACAATATAGAGGTAACTAATTAATTGGGTGCAAGATTTATAGTGGTTCAGAGAGCATGATAAGGAGGAGAAAGGAACGATCAAGGGGAAGTAGAGTTGGCCCTCACAAGAATTTAAGGAGCATCTTCCAGTGGTAAGGGGGAAAGAAATGGGAAGGTATATAATGGACAGTGTGGACTTTTTTTTTTTGTTTTTTTTTTTGGGGTTGGGGTGTATGTCGAAAGGATCAAATAAGATTTGCACAAAATGAACTTGCAGAAAAGGCTTTAAAGTTTCCAAGTGAGTTTGAGTGGTTGCAAAGAGAGCGTCCACCCTTACCAATATCCTCCTTTGTATACATCACCTTCAAACAAGGTATGGACATCTCTCAAAGAATTGTATAAAGAAAAATTTATATCACAAACTATAAGATTATACAAAAAGAAAAAACTAGTTATAGATTTTAATTATATCTATTGTGCTCAAAATCTTGAAGAAATGATTCCAAATAAGGAATGACTGATTCATAATACTAAAATTTTGATTCACAATTAATATATGTGTTGTAGTAAATCCATTTTATATAAGAGTTTTTTTATTGCCCTATCTTGATACATACTTATGCTTCACATTCAACGTATGTATCCACCAAATTTGTTAGAAGGTCTTAATACCACATTCCAAAGTTCACATTTTAATAAAAGGATGAAAATATTAGCAAAGGTTACAAGTTTTTCATGAGATCTGCAATAATGGAATTCCATAAAATTGCATTTTTCTAAGGCATTAAGTCACATAGTGATGAGCCATAACTGATTGAATGTTTGAAGATGTTAAGTTGATGATCACCGAGCTCCAAAAAGTTAATGCAAGACATTAAATCAGTTAATGTATTGTATTGTCATTGATGTCAATTTGATATAATATGATTGTTTGTATACATAATGTTTAAGAATTCAAAGATCTAGAAAGATTTAAATTTTATTCTATCAGTAATGAATAAAAGTTTAGTATACACTAAGTGACAACAAACACTGATAGACAGTGCACCCTGATAGATAGAGAACCTTGAGAGAAAAGTCATAGTGATACCTGAGCAAGAAACCCAAGCAAGCATTACCAACGAAGCACAACCACAACATTATCAATGAGAAGAACCACAATGTTACTTGATGGATAGACAACCCTGACAAAAAGACAACCCCGACAGACAGAGTTTCCCGAGGACAACTAAAGTTAGAGACTGAGCTAACAAAGAGTTAAACATCGAAAAGAACTAAAGTTCAAAAATGACAAAAGACTTAGCTCGCAAGAGATAAACATGGATTTAACTGGTTGTTTAAATTGTTTTCATAGACAAGTTAGAGCGAGAGATAAGCAAGAGTTTTAAAGCTTCTTTATTCCAGTTGTCTAAGAGAAATCTACGTGATAAAACTCAAGTAAAGCTTTAAATATAGAAAGGAAAGAATTGTGGATCACGCTAAGAACAAGAAATTCAAGGACTTAGAAATGGTGCAATTATGTCTATAAAGAGACAAGATAATTCATTATGAATTAGGGGAGTGAATAGAGAAGAAGATGTTGAAGAGAAACTGGCGAACAAAGACTTCAATCAAACCTAATCAATCAAGCTAAAGAACAGAGATAATATTTTTGCTGACACCAAGCAACAAAGAAGAAAGGCATCACTAAGCAGAAAGAAGTGGAGCAAAGGTATTGAAAAGAAAAATTGATTAGAAAGGTATTATGAGCTTACAATAGATCTAAAAATATACAATTCTTAGAAGTTGTATGTATGAACATATCATATATTGTTTCAGTTTAAACATTGAATCAGAGAAGTCTCTTAACTGAGCATGATCTAAACAAATCCTTTATATATTGAGATACATCCTAAGGAGTATCAAAAGGTTTATCATGAAGATAGCATAGTAGTCCCAGATATCAAGTGATAAATTGTTAGTGTTAAATCCTCTAACAAGGTCTCACTTAATAGTGTGTTTGTAACCTTTAACAGGATTGGCTCTTCATCGAGCCCACTTTAGAAGAGTGAAAATTTTGGGTTATCAGTCCCAAGTGGGTTTTCCTTTAACAGGGTTTCCATACATTAAAAATCCATACATGTCAAATGTTTTTATGAGTCATTTCATTCATGTTTTTCTTTACACATTACTAAAACAAGATTGATCGGTATACACTAAGTTATTTACTATATTTTGGTAAATAATAGACTACTAATCAGTAAATAGTAAGAATAAGGTTTAACAATGAACTCCAAACTGTAGTAATTTGTTAAGATTATTTCAAGGCATACATCTTGTAGGACTAAAGATAACAAGAGGCTTAGAATTGTGGTACTAAGTTTTTGGGTTGATTTATTGGAATACTTTTTAGGCCACTGATTCACCCCCCCCCCCTCTTAGTTATTCTAACAATTGGTATCAGATCTTGTGTGCTTAGAAGGAAGGTTTCAAGACCTAAGAAAAAGATCACAAGATGAGAAAATGAGATGTTCTCAAGTTGAACAAAGACAACTTCGCATCATGGCAAAGAAAAATAAGACTCCACCTATAAGTTATTGGAAATGATGTTACTCAATACTTGGATACTGAATATGTGTTGCCTACAGGACCTCACACACTTGATCAATTAAGAGAAAAGCATGAGGTGAAATTGCATGATGATAGAGATTTCTTCCTCACTCTCCGATGCTGATTTTGAAGATGGAAAAACCTGCACCTCTGCAAAGAAAATGTGGGAAAAATTGAAGTTGATACATGGAGGAGATGTTAATGTACTAAGAGCTAAGGTAGAAAGCCTAAGAGGAAGGTTTGATGACCTAAGGATGAAAGAAGGAGAAAATGTCACTTAGTATAGTTGTAGAATAAAAGAGGTAGTCAATGTTATCCGAGGAGTTAGAGGTGTACTTGAAGAAGAGACAGTGGTAAGTAAAATCCTAAGAACCTTACTACATGTATATGCTATTAGAGTATCTACTATACAATAAATGAGAGCAGTAGCAAACAATAATGTTACTCTAGATAGTCTGATTGGTAGAGTGATTTCATTTGAGATGAATAACTTTGATAATAGTGTCTTGCCATATATAGAGTCTGCATTCAAATCATCTTTGAAAATAAGTAAGTCAAGTCATAAACACACTATGAGGAAGGATAGTGAAAGTTATAGTGATGACCAAGGACTTGATGAGATTGAAGCACTAATGGCTAGAAGATTGCATAGAGGCAAAGGTAGATACAAAGGTAAATTATCACTTGTATGTTTTAATTGTAAAGAGATTGGACACTTTGCTTCTAGATATTCTAACAAAAGAAAAGAAGATAGAAGAATTGACAAATCGTATGAAAAGAATTTTTATAGAGTTGATGACAGAGATTACTGAAGGAACCGACAAACGGAAGAAAGCTTGTTACCTGGCTGAGAAAAAAGCTGGAGATACTAACACCGAATCTACTGAAGACATTGAGATGGTGTTTGTAGCCATGAAGGATGATTTAGATGAAGAAGAAAGGTATGTTGATACTGCACTCATATCTAAGGTTAGTAATAATGATGTCTAGATTATAGATAGTGGCTGCACTCACCATATGAGCGGTGATAAGCAAAATTTTATAAATTTTGAGTATTATAATGGTGGATTAGTAAGAATGGGTAATGACTCACCTTGTCCACTTGAAGGTAAAGGAACCATAATGCTGAATAACCTGACCAAATGTGAAAATGCATACTGGGTAAAAGGACTTAATGACAATCTATTGAGTGTTTCACAGCTGAATAACATAGGTAATCGAGTAGAATTTGAGAATAAGGCAAATATCTTCAATGAATCAAGAATTTTGATCTGAAATAGTGAAAAGACAAAAGGTAACCTATTCTATCTTGATGATCTTAATACTACTTGTTTAATGGATAAAAATGAAGACATATGGTTGTGGCATAAAGATTATGTCATGTGAATTTTGACAACATGATTAAGATAAGCAATAAAAGGAAATTAAGAGGCTTATCGAGCATGTTAAAGCCCAACCATATCATGTGTAAGACTTGTCAAAAAGGTAAAATGACAAAGTCTAGTTTCAAGAGAAAAACCCTACATCTAGTTCCATTCTAGAATTAGTCCATACTAATATATGTGGACCCATGAGAAAAAATAGTTACTATGGTGATAGATATGTCATTCTCTTTGTAGATGATTATTCTAGAATGATGAAAATTATGTTCTTAAAAGAAAAATCAGAAGCATTCAAGAGGTTTAAATGGTATAAAGCTATTGTGTAGAAAAAAAAAGTGGTAAGGAATTGAAATGCTTAAGATCAGATGGAGGAGGGGAATTTATTTCAGATGAATTCACTAACTTTTGCAATGAGCATGGAATTAAAAGATAGGTTTATGCACTAAGAACACCACATCAAAATGGGATTGCTGAAAGAAGGAATAGATCCATTGTTGATTGTGTAAGAACACTGATGATAGAAAAGGGCATCACTCAAACTTTCTAGAGGGAAGCTGTCAGTACTACTGTCTACACTTTGAACATAGTACAATTGAAGAAAGACACCAAGAAGACACCCTATGAGCTATGGTATGGTTACACACCCAATGTAGGTTACTTTAGAATCTTTGGAAGTCAATGTTATATTTTGAAAGATGATAGAAATGGAAAGCTTGACTCCAAAAGTGAAGAAGGAATCTTTCTAGGGTATTCCACCAAAAGCAAGGCTTATAAACGTCTTAACAAGTCCTCTAACAAGATAATTGAAAGTGTAACAGAAAGAGGTGATAATGGAATATGTTCAATCCAAGGAACAATTAGCAGACATATTCACAAAGTCATTGCATAAAGATACATTTGAGTACCTAAGAAATAGACTAGGGGTCTGACCCTTGTCTATTAGTCACTAAGCTGACTAGGAGGTTGCATCAGCCTATACACAATTAGAAGATCATTCATGTTGATGAAAGAAAAGAGATGGACTACAAAGATACATCTATACACAACAAGGTTCTTATCTGCACCAAACACCAGAGATATTAATTGGCTAATACAGAGCTATGTTGTTGATGGAAGGGAAATTCAAGGAATATATTAAATAAAGAGATATAACTTTGGCATTATTGTCAAATGGAGAGATGACTGAGATGATTTGAGAGAGGTGTAACCTATAAGTTAGAGAATATCCAAAGGGAGAGATTACATATGAAATATCCCTCATAATCATCCTAAGGGAGAGATTTTTATCAAAGGAAAAAGATATCATCAAGGAGAGGAACAATAAAAGGGAGAGAAAAACATTAGAGAATGATTCAAATAAACATCCATTTAAGGGAGAGACATAATTAGAAGCTGCTACATCTATCCAGTGAAGGGAATGAAGATTGAAGATAATACTCTGCAATAATCAAATCTAAGCTATATGAGCTTACCAAGGTCCAAATATTTGTATTGGTTATAGAACAATAACTTTGGTAGTTTGATGAACTACAACTGATATATTTCATAATGTATTAGTATTAATGTAGTATGTTTCCATCAATACCAAAGGGAGAGATTGATAAACCATAACTGATTTAATGTTTGAATATGTTAACTTGATGATCATCGAGCTACAGAAAGTTAATTCAAGACATTAAATTAGTTAATGTATTGTATTTTAATTGATGTCAACTTGATATAATCTGATTGGTTGTGTAAGTAATGTCTAAGACTTCAAAGAACCAAAAAGATAAAGGTTATGTTATCATTAATGCATAAAAGTTTAGTATACACTAAGTAACAACAAACACTGACAAACAGTGCACCCTTATGGATAGAGAACCCTGGGAGAAAAGTCACAGTGATACCCAACCAAGAAGCCCAAGTAAGCATTACTGATGAAGCACAACCACAACATTACTGACAAGAAGAACCATAGTGTTACCCGACGGACAGACAAACCTGATGGACAAACAACCCCGACGGACAGAGATGCCCAAGGACAACTAAAGTCAAAGACTGATCTAACAAAGAGTTAAACACCAAAAAGAACTAAAGTCCAAAAACAACAAAAGACTTAGCTAGAAAGAGCTAAAGATGGAGTTAACTGGTTGTTTACATTATTTTCATCGATAAGTTAGAGCCAGAGATAAGAAAGAATTTTAAAGCTATTTTATTCCAGTTGTCTAATGGAAATCTACAGGATAAAACTGAAGTAAGGCTTTAAAGAAAGAAAGGCAAGAATTTCGGATCATGCCAAGAATAAGAAAATCAAGGACTTAGAAATGGTGAAATTATGTCTATAAAGAGAAAATGTAATTTATTATGAATTACAGGAGTGAATAGAGAAGAAGATGTTGAAGAGAAACTGGTGGAGAAAGACTTCAATTAGACCTGATCAATCAAGCTAAAGAACAAAGCTAATATTTCTGTAGGCACCAAGAAATAGAGAAGCACAGCATCACTGAGCAGAAAGAAATGGAGAAAAGGTATTGAAAATAAACTGATCAAAATGGTATTATGAGCTTACAATAGATCTAAAAATATGCAAGTCTAAGTTGTATGTATGAACATATCATATATTGTTTCAGTTTAACCATTGAATTAGAGAAGTCTCTTAATCAAGGACGATCTAAAAAATCCTTTATATATTGGGATACATCCCAAGAAGTATCAAAAGGTTTATCGTGAAGATAGCATAGTAGTTCCAGATAAAGTGATAAACCGTTAGTGTTAAATCCTCTAACAAGGTCACACTTAACAGTGTGTTTGTAACCTTTAACAGGGTTGGCTCTTCATCAATCTCACTTCAGAAGAGTGAAAATTTTGGGTTACCAGTCCCAAGTGGTTTTCCCCTTAATAGGGTTTCCACGTTAAAAATCCATGTGTCAAATGTGTTTATGATTCATTGCTTTAATGTTTTTCTTTACACATTAAAAAAATAGGATTGATCGGTATACACTAGGTTATTTACTGTATTTTGGTAAATGACAGACTGGTGATCAGTAAATAGTAAGAATAAGGTTTAATAGTGAACTCCGAGTAGTAGTTATTTGTTAAGATTATTTCAAGGAATAAATCTTATAGGACTCGAGATAACTAGAGGCTTATAATTGTGGTACTAAGTTTTTGGGTTGATTTATTGGAATATTTTTTAGGCCATTGATTTACCCCCCTCTCAGTTATTCTAAAACATAGTTGATGTGCCATGTGAAAATATCATGGCATGACCTATTGACGTTGTCCATAAGCCACAGATTAAGTTTTAATGCACTATTTTATTAGGATGGAGTGCCTATATAAGTCTTCAGATGCTATTATGCAATACCTTTTTGAATGCATCATTATCATATAAGAGACTCTAAAATCTTCATATACAAAAGTAATGGTGTCATCCTTATTATTGTTGTTTGTTACATTTCATTTTTGACAACCACGTCATACACATCTTGTGTCATTTATCTAGGTTTTATCTGATTCCAAAATAGTCAATTCTAGGATTTTTAGCATCATGTAATTGTTAATCTATCCCTATGAAATTGATTGATAACTATAATTTTGTCATATTTTTCTTTGATAAAGTCATTGCAGTCAATATGATATTATTGATGAAATTGAGATTCGTATCATCTAGAGCTTCATATATCAGCCATTATATAGTATTTGAAATTGCTTATTCTTATAGGTTCACAGTCTATTATGAACTTATTGTAATTAACTCTAATTGACAATTTTCTTATTACTGATGATGGGATTTTGTTGTATTTCATCCTGAATAGGAAAAAAATTTCTTTATTCATAATCAACTATTGTTCAATAGTTTAGGGTCACACTCCATATTCATTGATTATGTGTCTTAAAATAACCCTCATTTCATAGTTGCCTTCGTAGTAATTAATTTACTTACTAATTAAGTTGTTCCTTATTCACAACATTCGCAAAGATAATTTAAGGAGCTTCCCCAACATAATCATTTTCTTGTTTAGTTTGATGGAGACGTCACATAAGATAAGCCCAAAAGACCAGGGCATGACTTCTCTCAAGCTGCGCATTAATTTTTTTGATAGTTATTTTGTATGGAACGCTACACTATATGTAAAAAGATTTTTTGTACTACTGGTGTACTCCTTGCAAGCCTTGTGAAATTCATGTATATGGATAACCTAAGTGTATCTCCCGGAGAAGTGTTATACATGGATCAAAGTGTAAGTTCCTATATACCATAACAGAACTCTCCCAAAATAAACATGAGAGTTAGTGGTAAAATTTTTATTCTTAAAAGAACCTTAATTTTAGTTTCATGATTATGTATCAATTTATCACATTTCCATTTAGTTAAGTTGGAGTCAAAGTATCCCATGTTCCTACTCCAAGTGAGTGTATCAAAGAGTAACCAAATTAAAGCAATCATAAACGTATATTTAGTGATAGCCTTTATTATAGACTAGTATTTTTCTTATTGTAGTATGGAATATTGCTCTGTCCTTAGTTTCTAGAATCAATGCCAAACTATTGTTTAAATCTAGGTTTTCATCAGGCTATTTACTTAAGTGGGTGGTCTCTACTCGCTAATGTGTTTTATCAAACCTATAATAAGAAACATATGATGTATTTTGGAACCTTTGGGTGCACAAAGATGATGTGCAATAAAGTGTCCACCCTCTCAAAAATATTTCAAAATATCAGTAACCTTATCAAACTTTTTAAAATTTGAAATAACCCATTCAAATTATGGATCTTTGAATACCAAGCCTAATTTATTTAAAATTTGATTGGGTTTTAAAGAAAAAAAATCCACTTTTAGCTTTACAAAATCTCATTGGGTTTTGAAGAAGTAAAAGCAACTTTTAGTTGTACAAAACCTTATCAGGTTTTGTAAAACTTAAATTTCTTTCATGCCTGCAGTCAAACTTCATTTTACCATGAAAAAAATGACGTGTCAACAGTGAAAGGAGACTAAATACCTCTTTACCCAATTGTGTTCCACACAAATTTATAATTTCACCAATTCTTGACAATGCAAGGTCATCAAAGATGTAAGAATTTTTTATAATTTTTTTGTTTGAAATTGGATTGTAATGGGGTTTTTTGAATTGATTTTAGTTTTTTTTTAAATTTCATGCCAGATTCTCAAAACATGGCCCCGACAACAAAAAATACAATGAAAACCTATTCCTGAACAACAACCACAACCAAACTCTCAAAATTCAACCTCTAGAGAACAAGAAAAACCTCAAAATGCTACCCCACAACAAGAAAACATGCAAAATGTTGCTCCTCAATAATAAAAACCACCACCCCCAAAACCATCCGCCTCCTCTAGTAGAACTAGTACGGCCACAGAAAAGGATGTTCTACATCACCTCTCACATAATACTTCTCAAATTTATCGTATAGTGAATAGGTTAAGGTCCTCTGATCATGAGCATCATTCATCCCTTGTCAAAGCCATATAATAAATGGACAATGGTGCCAAGGAGGTACTAAACATTTTATTAAATGGGGCACATATAGGGTTCGATTTTGTGTATTCTATTTTGATGTCTTGTTATATGTTGAGGTAAAAATAAAATCCATAAGTAACAATGATATATGTGCTCTTTTAACCAAACCTAAAATTAATGAGACCTTAGCTCATGATTCAAAGAGGTGTCTTTGTAATTTTTGAGAAATTTATAATGTAGTTTATCCTTAGGTTGAATTTGAACTAGTTTTACATGTGTGAGTTCCAAGGTAGAGAGAGAGAGGCTCTACATAGGATAGACTAGGGTCTCGGAGGGTGATAGACCCCCAACATAGGATTTCTCTAGCTGCAAAATGCATGGTTCACATCACAGTCCCAGTAGCCCAGAAGGACTCTATGGAGTTAAAGACTCTTCAAGAAGCTTCGTCATTGATTGATGTCATTGTTCAACATGACACAGAGTTATTGTATCCTCTCTGACCAGAGGATAGACCAACACATGTGCCACCACCCTCATTATTAGATGCACAATTTGGGTCATCCTAGCCTCTTGATCATATGTGTGTCAGGTGATAGAATATATGTTGGGTGAATGTATGATGTTGGTGAACAAAAAAGTGGTCACACCCAAAAAAATCTGAAATTCTTTGTAACCCCATCGGGTTATTTAAAATTTGAAATAACATGATCAAGTTATGACTTGGTAAAACTGAGCCTAAATTTTTTCAAAACGCGATCGGGTTTTGAAGAAATAAAGGTACAATTTTATTCTTTAGAACCTGCATGGGTTTTGTAAAAACATTTGTTTATTTATTTATTTAGAACCTGTATGAGTTTTTTAAAACTATTTGTTTGAGTTTTCCCGCTGGCCAAACCCATTTCCAAGGAAAACAATGGTGAAAAATAGCTTCTATATTGCCAAAGTGAATATAAGCCAATCATGTTCCAATTGTGTTATATTTTTTTAGTGCTTACACCAATTTCTGACAATGCCACATCTTTGAAAAGGTAAGAATTTGGTTTTTTATTTTATTTTTTGTTTGAAATTGAATTGAAATAGGCTTTTTCAATTAATTTAAGTTGTTTAATAAATTTTATGTCATATTCTCAAAATAATGTATGACGACAAAACAAACAAAAACAACCTCTTCCTGGCATACCAGCACAACCAAACCCTCAAAATGATGCACCTTAAAAACAAATAAACCCTCAAAACACTGCCTCACAATAAGAAAACCCACAAATTCTTCTCGTTAACAACAACCACCACCCTAAAACTCATTGCCTCCTCCAGTAGAACCTGTATAAGCCACACAGGAGGATCTTATAAATTGCCTATCACATAATTCTACTCAAATTTCTATGATAGTGAATAGGTTGAGTTCCTCTACTGATGAGAACCGCACATATGTCATCACAACCCTATAATCAATGGCCAATAGTACCTGTTATACACTGAATTTGCACCTCTGATCTCAAGCTCTCTTGGTCTTGATAATCCAGTATAACAAGGGAGTCATCTCAAGGTTGTGGGACCTTATGCTAACTGAGATGAGACCTCCAGATTCTAGG
>MU227974.1:3575013-3605590 GCA_018584345.1 Thuja plicata | reverse complement strand
TCACCTTAACAATGTAGGGACTTTAACGCACCACTAGGGTACTAGAGGAGATTTTGGTTGCCACAATGAATTCACACCTATCCACTATGAGACTAATCACAATGACATTTTTTATATACCAGTTTGAAAGGGCTTGGCTTTAGCCTGTTACTTGTTGGGAAATCCACTCTCACTGGCTCTATTAAAGCACTTGGGAGGTAGCCATGCTAAAAGAATTATATGAGTTTCTCTTACACCCAAGATCCACAAAGGTGAGGGGAGAGGACACGTTCATATAATTCTTAGGATTACAATCTAAAAGACACTTCACACACATAAGAAAATGACAATAATGTTTCTAAATTTCTGATCATCCCAAAAGGGCGAGAGCATAGTTTCCTAACATTATTGTCATTCCTAAAAATACCAAATAGAAGTTCATTTTAGAAGTCCTGCATGTGGGTTCCTATTTTAATAAAACAAAACAAAATGCAAGCACAATATATAGAGCACTAGCAATCAAGGCAACCTACAAGATGATTTCATTAGTAGTCTTTATTTCAACATCTTGCAAACCACTGTTAGGTTGTAATCAAAGATAAGCATCAAGAACAACAAAGCCAAAGATTGGTCAGCATTAGAAAAATCATAAAATCAAAAATTTGATTGCATATTCAGAAAGTAGATAAAAAATCATGCACTTTCAAAAAAAATTGCACTAAAAAATGTTACCGTATGAGGCCGTACGAGGCTTCGGAAGCTGTAAAACAGAGGTTTAGACAAGTACAATGATAAAAAACTATAATTTTTGATAAATCTGTGACTAAAATTTAGAAACTAAGAACAACCCAGAAATCTTCAGACAATTCTACCCAAAATAAAAAAAAAATTGCACTCAATTTGGACCTAAAATGAGAAAGATATGATCGTTTGAAGTTAGACTGCAATTTCAAAAACTCCAATGGTGAAGGCAAAGACTTTTCAAACCCTGCTGATGTCAGCAGACTACAAGCTTAAATTTGACAGGCTGGGGGCCGTCACAGAAGGCCCATATTTTGACGGTCATATGGCCGTCAAATTTAAAATAGTGAAAAAAATATGATTTTTTTATTTTTTTTTAAGATTTTTTTTTCAAAAATATGCCTCGGGCTGCGTGCATAGATGATCTAAAATTTGCCTCGATTTCTGTGCAAGTTTGTTTGGGCAAAAAAATTTGACACAGATTTGACTTTCATCAAATATGGGCAAGTTTATAGTTGTTTTCAACCGAAACATCAATCCAGACGCGATGGTGGGGTCAGACTTGGCTCAAAATGAAAGATTTAAAAATACTGAGAGAATAATAGACAGAAGATAGAAGAAATTTTCAAATGTGATGATAGAAATGGATGTTCTGCCCCACGGTGGGTGTTAAAAATGTGTCACACTTCTATGAATCATTATATCCAAGATCACTCAAGAATGAGGTCTCAAATGATGACTCATAGCTCTCTATTTATGGAGTGCAAAGGTGTGTGATGGAGGCCCTCAGATTGACCTAGTTTGTGCCCCTACAAGTACACCATAAAATGAGATTCTATATGATAATGCATGATTTTGTCTATATGATAATAGAATTAATCTATATGATAACAATGCATGATTATTCTATGAAAAGAAATACAAATAAAAAATTAATCCATGAAAAAAATATGAGTTTAATCTAAAATGCGAATGCAAAATTAATCTAAATGAATTGCCATGAATGCATGAGAGAAGAAGACAAGAAGAGAGAAGTTGCAATATCCAAGCTCAAGTGCTCAAATTCTCCTCCAAAATTGCTCTCCAATCCTGCAGCATAACAATAAACTAAAGAATGTGTGTGTTTTTTTATTATCATAATTATGCAAATGAGAAGAAGAGGCTTCCTTATAAAGAGCAATGGACGGTGGAGATTAAGAGGTAAAAAAAGGAAATAAAGCAATGGTGGAGATTAAATCTTGGTTGATCCATGTGATTTAAATATTCAAAAGGAAAGATCAAAGGGATATGATTAAGAGGCAAAAAAACCCACCACTTAGGAAGATGTAGAGAAAAAAAGATTTTTATTTATTTTTTTATTTGATTTATTTCCTTTTTTATCAAAAAGAAAGCTTTAAGTGGGGATTTTATTTATTTAAAAGAGGAATTTTCTTTTAATTAAATAAGACAAGATTATTTAATTAAAAGAGGGATATTAATTAAATAAGATAAAATCATTTAATTAAAAAGGGATATTTTAATTAAATAAGATTATTTCATTTAAGAGATATTTTCTTTTATTTAAATAAGATTATTTAATTTAATAAAAAGAGATGTTTTCTTTTAATTAAATAATATTATTGAAAAAATGATCAAATCTTAGGAAATATTGAAATAATTAAATTAATTACATTTGATCAAGAAAATTGATTTGAATTGAAAATGTTGCAAAGCATTGATTCAAGAATTTGATAAATTGATTATGGTCATTTGATAAATTGAAGAATGGGGGCCCATAGTCTAGGCAACCATTTTAGGGTGCATACAACTATGATTAAACATGTACATGTAGATTGATTTAAAGTCTTTTTTATCTGTTCTATATACAAAAATAATTGGGGTTGACAGAATTGTTGAATGCACTTGATGTCGCAAAGATTCAAGAGAGGGAAGAGGTAACATTTTCATCTTCACTTTCATCTCCTATTCTTAGTGGAAACCCTCTTATCAACTTCTTTTGGATTGCATTCTTGTTCATTCAAAATCTCTAAATCCTTCATCTATGACTATAATATTTGTTATCATTTTTCATACAAGAAATGGTTATAGCTTCTTCATCAAAGACAATGCCTCCTTAGAATATAGGAGAACCATATGAAGCTCTAGTATCCATTTTTTCTATATATGTTAAACATATGCGTTTAGATATAGCTACATTCATTTTTAGTTTTTAGTGTTTGTCAACAACTTTGGGTTACTAACTTATATTAATTGTATTTCACCTATTACAACCCCCTTCATGACTTCTCACAGGTCCTCTACCATTCCATTTTGTTAGTATTCTCATTCGTCGAAGAGGGGGTCCAACACAATAGAGGGAAGAGGTATGTATGTCTTCTTAATTGAAACCCTCTTGTCAACTCATGTTGGGTTTCATTATTTTTTGTTTGAAAGCCCTAATTTCTTCTTCTATGACTATAAAATCTCTTATCATTCACCATACATGAAATGATTGAAACTAATTCAATAGTTATTGTGCCTCCTACGAGTATAGGATAACCATTTGAGGCTCTGGTACACATTTGTTTTATTCCAAGAATATTTGGTTTTTTACTGTTTCTTGACATTTAGGTTATTAACTTGTATTAATTTTTTTTACCTGTTATAACCACCTTCACAATTTCCCACGGATCCTCTACCTTTCATTTTTTTAGGAGTCTTGATCATCCAAGAAGGGGTCCATCAACTTTACTACATTCCCAAGAGAAGAAGAAAGACACAAGGTAATAAACAATTCAGTTGTAAACAAATTATAGTTAAGTATTTAGTTATTTTGATATTATTTTAAGAAAAGATATATAATTCAGCATTTGAATTGTTCTTGTGCATTCACCTATAGAGCCACGTACTACTTCGAAGAGGCTTGATTTTGATGATCCACCACTACCATAGATAATTATAGAGACATATAGTTCTAGTTTTGGTCATTGAAGGACCAATTTATGTATATTTTTGACATTTGTATTGTATATATCGACCTTGACATGGCACATGCCACATTTTGGAACTCTTTTATTGACTTGGCATTTATGCCATTTTTGTATATGTACACAATTATTGTTCATTTTCATATATATGAAAGTTGATATTTGCTCCAATTTGTTCATTGTGTGTATATCTTTGTATTTAAAAACTTAGTTATTTTCAATTGAAATGTGATCCAATTTGTTCATTCTATATAATTCATATGGTGTAAATATTTTCTCCATATTCGGTACATCATGAGAAACTCTAAAAGTAGGATTTTAATTTGCCTCTAATTTGGGAATAGATAGCATGGTATGACCCTAATCTCATTCTGAAAAATTCGTAGGATTTAGGTTTGCTTCCAATTTTACCAGACCATGTCTAAATGGGTGGGTTTACCCTAGGTATGGTCCCACTTTTCCTCTCAATGCACCAGAATGCTCAATGACATATTCTACTGGCAATGTCCCTTGTGTTCCCTAAGTGCATAACTTTGAACTTTGAAGGACTGTTTCTTGCAAATCATGGCACTAGGGAATGATCTGTTTGAACCTATAGGGTAGTGTTAGGCCCATCTACAATAATCTATCTCAATTTTGGAAGACTTGAATTAATTTTTGTAGGGAAGCAATTTTTGTGTTCATGCAAAATTGTCAGATGCACCCAGGACAAAGTTTCCAAGTAGCCCATATTGCATTTTGTTCTTTGTGAGCACATAATAACACTTTGAGCATGTCTAAAAGGGTATTTTTACCCTAGGCATGGTCCATTTTTTCCTCTTGAAACGTCAAAAATCTCAGCAACATACTCTACCGATAATGTCCCTTGTGTTCTCTAATTGCATAAAATCAGTGAACTTTGACGGACTATTTCTTGCAAACCACTGCACCTGAGCATGATCCATTTGAACTTATAGGGTCATGTTAAGCCCCTCTAAAATAATTTATCTTATTTTTGAAGACTCAAACTAAGTTTTGTGGGGAAATAATTTTTTTGTTCATGCAAAAATTATCAGATGTACTCAGTACAAAGTTTCCAAGTAGCCCATATCGTGTTATGTTTTTCATGGGTACAAACTGACACCACAATCACGTTTGAATGAGTGGTTTTACCCTATGCATGGTCCCACTTTTCCTCTCGATACACGGGAATTATCACCAGCATGCCATACCAACGATGTACCTTGTGTTCCCTAAGTGCATAAAATTTTCAACCTTTGACAGACTATTTCTTGCAAACCATGGAACTTGGACATGATCTGTTTGAACCTATAGAATCATGTTAGGACCCTCTATAATAATATATCTTGGTTTTCAAATACTCAAAGTCAATTTTGTAGGGCAGAAATTTTTTTGTTCATGTAAAAATTGTCAGATCCACTCAGTGCAAAGTTACCAAGTATCCCATATTATGTTGTGTTCATCGTGGGCACAAACTGACACCACAACCACATTTAAATTTGTGGGTTTACCCTAGGCATGGTCCTACTTTTCCTCTCGACACGCCAGAATGCTTAGTGATTTACCCTACCAACGATGTCCATTGTGTTATCTTAGTGCATAAAACCATTGAACTTTGAAAAAACATTTCTTGCAAACCGTGACACCTATGCATGATCCGTTTGAACATGTTGGATCATGTTAGGCCCCTCTATAACAACCTATCTTTCTATTCGAAGACTCAAAGTCATTTTTTTATGGAAACCATTTTTTTCATGCAAACATTGTTGGATGCACTTAGTGAAAAGTTGATAAGTATCCCCTATTGTGTTTTGTTCATCGGGGGCATGAACCAACACCATGATTGTGTATGAATTGGTGGGATTAACCTATGCATGTTCCCACTTTTCCTTTGGACATGCATGACAAATTTTCTAAGAAATGAAAATTTTTGTCCCATTCAATCCCTTAACCATCACGACACCTTAATTTGAATTTAAAACATCACAAAATGGTCTGAAGATATTATTTTAAGAATTAATATGAAGAAGTTACCTCATGGAGTGGTGCAGGAGCACCTGATTTCTCATATGCTTCTAGGAGGCCAATTTGATTTTTGAGTCATGTTTCATGTTAAAGGTCTTTGAACAAGGTTCTATGAATCATATTTTGTGGTGTTTGAGTTCAAATAAGGAGTCATTCTAGTGTCCCTTATTAGTTTTATTCATTTTATAATAAAATCATTGTGAATTGTCTGTATATGCTAGTGACAGGGCTTTAGGGGAGAAAAATAAAGTTTTTAGCCATTCCACACACTGTTTGACCTTGTGACTCAGTGTAATGGAATTTATTGGTGCATATTTTGTGTTGAATAGATTTCAAGAATAGAGGATTATATTTGGATTCTTTGGGGTGATGCCATAGGTGGAAATTATTTTCTTTCCAAGCAAAATGAAGGCGTCAAAGTGTGGTTATGACAAAATAGTGATGGAGATTTCTATGTAATGGATTTTTGAGTTTGTGCATGTGATTTTGAGAAGGTTTGAGGAAAGGGAATATTGTGGAAATGTGTGCAACCATTACTTTCAATAAACCCTCCTTACATTGGCCTAAAATAGGGGTTTTATGGTTTGGCATGGAGGAGAGAGTTTCTCCTAAGAAAAATTATAGATTTTTTATTTTGGACACATGGGAAATGTTTTTCCACTAGTTCTAGGGGTCGGGGATAAGTATTGAGACTAGTTCCATTGTAAATCAGGCCTAATTAGCCTTGTTAGGACAATTTAGAAGGCCATTTTTGAAGCACTTGGTCCAAAAGAGTTATTTTTTATGTTGATATATATTGATTAAATTTATAAATGGTGTCTTAATATCTATTTTATTTTTTATGTCATTTAAGAAGTTTGTGAGTTAAGGTCTAAAAACCCTTTGAATAGGGCTACTAGGAAATAGGCCCTTTGTGAAGTAACTCACCTAAGGAGAGGTTATGGGAAGTGAAACACTACATGAAATAGGTGTTCATAAAACCTTAAACCTTTTTTAAGCCTTCCCCAAGTTTTTCAAACCATTTAGTTAGTTTATACAAAGTTTTGGGTGCACCGGCTAGGAATAAGAAGCCTAGTGAAGGAGTTGGTGAGTTGACTTTTCCATGTAAACTTGTGAGCACCGTTGAAGAATGGTTTTTCTTTTTTGTGATGTGATTTCAGGTTTGAATCATGGAGTTAGGAAGACAACATTTTTTACACTTTGCATAATGAAAACTATTACCAACTTTGACAAATTTTGACAAATTTTGTATTTTTGACCAAAAATTTGCATCCTTGGCCTTTTAACATGACCAATGGACCTTATGTGTCTTATTACATCAAAATGGACCCTTGAATAAAAAATTTAGACAAATTTGACATTATTGACCATTTGGGTTCCAAGAAACGTTGCTTGACAACTTTTCAACCTATGACCTCATTGACTCTCATCGCCCTTATTACATTTTGAAAGGTCAAATATGACCTCATTACAATGCCATAATGGCCTAAAACAAAAAAACTCACTAATTGGCCATTTTTTACAAGCATGACACCTATTGATAATTTAGTTGGAGGAAAAGTTGTCTGACAACTTTTTTTGCGAATCAACAACTTTTACAAAATGTGAGAATATGATCCTAATTAAATTTTATTACATGATGAATGATCTATTATGACCTTATTACATCCAACAGTGACTCAAAATATCAAAACTCTATATTGGACCATATTTTCTAAGCAAGGCTATGTGCCCCCACACCACTACATAGAGACTATCCAAAAGAAATAATTACTAACATGAAGGCACAATCCAATAGAAAGAAGCAATATAGAGAAACATGAGAGAATTTACCAAAATAGTCAAGAGACCTGATGCAAAACTAGCTTAGTAACATAAGTAACTTACAAGAAGAAGTAACAATACTAAATTTATTTATGTGTCTATAGTCAAATGGTACACATTAGGATATACAAATGTAATGATACAAAATTCATTATCTACTTATAATCAAATGGTACACATTAGGATATAAAAAATTTAGCCTCTCAATATTTACAAATCAGCCCATGGCCACTTATATACAAAATTTGGCATCTAAAAATGCACATGACAACTCATTATAGTTTATATATACAAAATTTGGCATCTAAATATGCACATTAAAGTTCATTACCATTTATATATACAAACTTTGGCCTCCAAATATGCACATAGAGAACCTCATGGACATTTATATATATATAAAAAAGTGATGTTACAATATTTCACAATAAAATTATTCAAATTTGTCAAAATTATTCAAATTTGTCAAAATTATTCAAATTTGTCAAAATTATTCAAATTTGTCAAAATTATTGTATCATTGTATAGAATCATTCTTGTAGATGGTCCAAAATTAATCAAGTGAACCTTATGGATCATCTCTAACCCTTATTGTGTCAAGTATTGCCTTGCGGTTAGATTCATGAACTTTCCATAAACTCTTGTTAAGAGGTCTACAATGATACTTAATCAATTGAATATTTGTTGCAAAAGCAAGGTTGGAGTAGTGAAGAATATGTCTATGTGTGTCAAATTCCTCAAACAACCACACAATAGATTTTTTTGATAGTGTATCTACATTTTATAGAAGGATAAGTTAATACCAAATCAACATAAAGTGTAATAAATTGAGTTTAAGAGGTCTCAAATTCCTCAAACAACTACACATTAGATTTTTTTATAGGGTACCTTCTAAGTCATGTCCCTGTCACAACAAAAGATCATATTGGGTACTCAATACCCTCTCCATCAATGAATGTAGCTGTCAATTCTTTTTGTGTCTCAATAGGACACAAAAAATTATGTGTTCCTTCTTCATTGTTCTCCTCTGCAACAACTGCGTACACATGACCTTGATTTTATAGAAGGATAATTTGATACCAAAATCAACATAAAGTGTAATAAAATGAGTTTAAAATTGATTTTACCTAAGTAATAAATTGATAAATTATCTAGTTCAACTAGTTCATATACATGGTCAAAATCCATTGATGCTTCAATCTAGTTCAAATGTAGTGCTCTAGAAAGTTTATATATATCAAGGGGTTGCAAAGGTCCAAAAGATCATTTGTTAACCCACTCTTTTGATTCACATTCTTCCCACACAAAATTTATATAGGAAGAGATAAAACCTGCAATCTGTCTAGTATAAATACACAATGACATTGGATTTGAACTTCTAAATGAATGCACTTCACTTGATCATGTAATTGTATAACAATCTAGATAGTTTTCAATGTTAGATTCATGTATCAATCAAAAATATCTATAAATTGTACACTTATCTACATTACATAGTCTCATTGTAGAGTTACACCATCGCACAAAAGTTTTTGCATCTACTAACTGGGTGCCACCTTCGTACTTCATTTCCTCTCTAGAAAATGTTCCTTTTACACATGCTCCTAAACCATCATGCTCTTCATTTCCATGTCCAACCTCAGTGAAATTACAAAAAATGTTGCACACCACTTGTCAAATGTATCCTAGTCAACCAATAGAACATTCTTGCATTCTTGAGTTGTGAGGTTATACGGCCATATTATGTGTTGATTGTATCATATATCTCTTTCTCTTAAACTATCATAGAAAATTTAAATAATCCGTGCATAAACTCTAGTGAATGACTACGAGCATCACTCACATAGAAATGACACTCTCTTAAAACCTTCATATCCTCCTATGTGCTATCATTTTCATGCATCAATGCTACGTGTACACATATTGTGACTTGTTTAGAGTGGTAATACATAGGTTGTACTTTATTTTGAGGTTTTAGGTTGTAATTCTTAGAAAAATCAACAATAGAGACAATAGTACCAAGTGGAAAAGTGTCCTTAGATATCTCAAATTTCTCATCTAACCATCGTGCTCTATGGGTATGTGTTATGTAC
The DNA here is from genome assembly GCA_018584345.1 of Thuja plicata. NCBI lineage: Eukaryota > Viridiplantae > Streptophyta > Pinopsida > Cupressales > Cupressaceae > Thuja > Thuja plicata. The sequence continues at coordinate 3,595,962 of MU227974.1, read as the reverse complement.
TCATAAACTATTCTCTCTTGAAAAAACTTCATAAATTCAGCTACACATATGTCATTTTTCTCAATCTTTCATCTCTTCAATACTTTTCCATCTTTAACCCCATATGGGATTGACTTGTATTTTCCAAAAGAAACTAGTGTCTTACCAATCTCATGTGTGTTCTCTAGATGGTGACATATCTACAAGTGTTTCATATGACCACATGTACCACAAAAACCATTCAAACACGTCATCTTGTAATAAATGCAATCATCATCTCATTTGTATAGTACACTTGAAATAAAATGTCTTGGTGACTTAGGAGGCGCTTGATGACCAAATTCCCGCAAACCATTGTTAGTGTGAAAAGTAGAACATATATGATGATAAATATGATAATGCATGGAAATTTAATATGTACCATATAAAAACTTTTAGTACGTGCATGGTTAATCTTAATGTAAAAAGGTTTTGTCATTTCAAAAAATCTTTGACTAATTCTTATTTGAGGAAATCTTTCAAGGAATTTTTCATAAAATTGAGTTTGAGTCATATCCAAAAAGTGTTTTTGATGTGGCTTATGATTTCTAGATCTGATTCACCTTCTAAAATATTCTCTTTAGTTGGGATAAACTCTTGTGTTGTCATGCCAAAAAATTTAAATTAACGTTCTTAATGCATCAACAACAACCATGTCTTTGTGTGGGATTCAACCCGAGAATTTTCAAAGAGAATTATTGTTAGGATCTTCAATTTTATTCCACCTCCCTAAGGCATAGTGTAATGTTGTTATACTTATCCTTAATGACTTGGTTATTTTTCTTATTAAACATGATTTTTCATTTCCTTTCCCATTATGGTTGATGTGAGAACATGTCGAGTAACAATATCATCTTTACTATGTGATTTCAAACTGATGGCTTGGTATGCATCAAATATATTTCTCACAATGGTTCTTCCACTATTATTTTTCAGATGTTCTTAACCCCAAAATTTTCATTGTCTCTCTAAATTTCATTGTCTTTAAGTTTAAAATGAAATTAATTCACTTCATCTCAATGATAATTCGCTTAGACAAGATGTTGATGAAGGATTTATTTATGATCATGTATCTAATATTTTGCATCAAGATGTATAGAAATATGTGCAGTTACAAGTGTCGACATGGTGATCACAATATAGAAACTAGGTAACGATATTCAGGTATGCAATTATAATTATTATTATTTGAGCATGGAAATAAGTATAATCTTTATCTTTCTTGTTTCTATTTTAGATGATAAATAAAATAGGATTATAATGTGTTTCTTAATTTAATGTAGTGTGTTATTGTTAAAAATAAATATTCTACATATTTTGATGACTGAGGGTTCTTCTACGAAGCATTACATTTAGTATCATAGCCCAGGCTTCAACACTGGGATCTCTGGTTAATATGGTTTCCCAGGTTGTCATCATGAAATGTCTGTTGTAGTGCCTTAGAATGACTATAATGGGTTGAGGTTACCAACCCGTATTCTCTACTTGTGTAGGATCTTACCTTCTAGACCCTAGAGAAAATCAAGATGTGGTTTCTTTGTGAATTCCCCTTTTGGTAATGGTTGCTAATTTGACTTCATGGGTATTCCTCCTTGTTATTACAAGAAAGCATTAATTTGTTATCGTATGGCCTAGAATAATTTGTACCATTAGCTCTTAATTAATGCAAGAGTTAGAAAATTGGAAAAAAAAATTGATTAGTGATTACTATTGCATATTTTTTTGTTAATGCTTCCATGTATGTGCAAATATGATGTATTGTTGTTGTATTTATGTACCTTACTATGTTGGATATTAAGTGTTTTACAACATGTTTTTTTATAAGTAATCTTGGATCATGTTCATATATTTTCATCTTTATTTTGTCTCTTAGCTTAGTGTGCCTTAAATTCTTGTCTAATGTTTGAGTTATGTTGGAGATAGTTCAACATGTATTGTCTTTGAGAATTCTTTTCATGCATCAAATATTTCTTGATGACTTCATGTGGTCTTTCTTTGTTATATATTATCTTGTTTCTAAGTAATCAAGGATTTTATTGAATATGTATTTCTTCTTGTGCTCTACATTTATTGTCATAAGAAATTGTTATATAGGTATCATTTGAGTCTGAAATAACTATATCTCTTATACGAAAGATATATGATTGACCATGTTTAAGAGTTTCTAATGCATGTATTTTAAAATTAATTATAGTAAGTTTTTATTGATAATGATCATTAAAAATGAAAAGATGTATATTTTCTCCTTCTATTATCTTCTTGATGAATGAGTGTCAAATATATTAGTTAAGAAATGCAAATGTATAGTTTACACCAATGATTTTGAATGTATGGCATGTGTGATTAGAGAAATCCTTGGGTAAAGGACCTAAGTCCCAAAAGTTCATTTGTGATTTGGAGGCATAAGTAAGGGTCAATTGCATTTATAAAATTAGGAGTTTCCACAAGTAAAGAAATGAATATATTTTTTATACAAATATTGAACGTATGTTAGAATTGAGGCATTATTTACGATCTCTTCATTTTCTCAGTTTTTTTTTTCAAAATTGTTTGTTTTTGACTTAGTAAGAGTTAATATATGTATTGTTGGATGAAATATGAATATTATGGTAAATTTAGTCAATATGTGAGTAGTGATGTGACTATCCACCATAATGGAAAGTTAAAAATTGCATTTTTGGTTAATGAATATTAGTGTAACACTTATTGATTTACTTTGATAGATTTCATTATGAGGTATTGAAATCATCATGTTGATAAATCCTACTATCTTGAGAAATGAAAAGAAAAGAGTTCTGATATAAAGTAGAAGTTTATCACTTTCCTTAGAAGATGGAAATGAATGCTTATGAAATGAAGATGGCTTACTATGTTCATTTGAAGTAATTTATTATATGTTATAGGAAGCATCTAATAGATTCATTATACTTTTAAAAGATAATGCATCGTGTATCCTTCATGTCCTTGATTGGGTGAAAATTGAATGATTTTAATGATTGATGATGATTAGATATGAATGAATTATGGGATTAAGTAAATATCTGAAGTACAAACTTATTGTGTTTTGTAATGCCTCTCCAAGGAAGCCTTGGAAACATAGGGTCAATTATGTAATTAACAAAAAATAATTTGTTACTTAAGATATAAACATCATAAAAGAATGCAATAACTAACCACAAGCATAAGAAATGATATACAACAATGACCCTCAAATGATCGTGCATAAGTAAAAGACTAGAAAGCAAGCCAAAGGTTCCAAGACAATCCATAACATAAGCATGAAGGGATAAGTCACATTCAAGCCACCATGTGAGACTATGGACTTTTTCCATGAACCTCATGGGTCATGACCAAATAAATGTCAATGGTCGCGAATCGAGAAGAAAATTCCATCCTCGTTACAATTCAATAACAGATCTTTTAAGCCCAAAATAAGAAAGTGATCACAAACATATCATAATAAATTGGAAAACCGGCTATGAATATATGAAAGAAATTCCAGGGAAAAAGGGTATTCAAATATAAAATTATAGTTTTACAGACCCTTGAGAAGTGCCCTCTGTCTCAGATGTGCAAATTCAAATGCGTTGGAAAATATGTTAGATGTATTAATTTGTACTACGTATATGCTAGATTGTTTATTATATAGACTACTAGAAAACATATTGTATGTGCTGGAAAAAAATCATATGTATTGGAAAACAAGTAATATGCACTGGAAAAAAAGTCATATGCGTTGGAAAACAAGTCATATGAGCTAGAAAACTAGTCATATGTGCTACACTGCCCCCAAATTGCATAAAATGAAATATAACTTAATCTGAAGGGGTGGTTTCTCGGTTCAATCACCAATTAGGCTTGCCGACTCTAATGTACAGCTAAATAGCAAGGCTTTCTCCACACCGGGGATTATCAGATAATCAAGTCGAGGAAATACTTAATCGTTAACAAGATCAATACATAAAAGATCTAAGCTAAGAACATAGATAAAAAAGCATATGTATATATCAATGGAACAAGATAAAGGAATAACATTGAGCACTCAATGATCAAAATATTTGTCTCTTGAGGAAGGTTGTCACCTATACACTGGTCCCTAGAAGTGGTAAAGTGCAGTGCCACCCTATCATGTGGAACCCTTAGGTCCACCCCACCATGCTCATAGAGATAGAAACTCGAATACAAATATGGTAAGCACGCACACTAAGAAAATGCATACACTCAAAGAATGATACAAAGGTCCAATGCAATACGATAAAACAACATAATGCAAGTATATCAATTTAACTAATCATAACTAGATAGGTTACAGTGTTGAGACTCAAGAATGGAGTGTTTCGCACGACTCATGAAAGCCCATGCGGTCTTGAGAATTCCTTCTCTCATCAAGGAAGCTGAACTATGTCAGCTCAATGTTTGCAAAAGGCCACAAATATTTTATCTCAACATCCACAGATGACCATGGTTATGTTTCCCCAAAATCTATAGACGGCCATAGTTATACCATCTCCACATCACTTGGATGACCATAGTACCAATACCAATTTACCTTTTATTATGTATTTTTACCCAAATTTGTTTTGTGTTATTAGTTTTATAATTAACTCCACCAAGGGTTACCTTGGGACCCCTTTGTCTCCTAGCCCAACTTGGGAAGACAATCCATCCCACTAATCCACACTTACTGGTCAAAATAGAATGCTAAAAAAAATAAATCAAAGAGATGTTATGCAACAAAAAGGGGAGACAAGATACACTCAATTGGACTTTCTAAGAGCTCAAGTCACTCAAACCTCAACATAGGAGCATAACTCTACTACATGCCTAGATGTGGTCTCCACCATACATCCAAAAAATAAAAAGGTATGACACCCAAGGACATGAAATAGGGGCTTTTTCCACTCGGTCTATACTAAGGACGGGATAACCCATAGTGTGTCCACTCAGTCTACATTGAGGACAAAAGCACAAGATGCACCGTCTACTGGGTTTACACCAATGATGTGGTATAACATAAGAATCAAAAGAAATAAAGAAATAATAGGAGGCCAATTCACTCCCAAATACTCAAGGCAATAAAAATGAGTAAAATAAATAACAAGAAACAATGGGAGGTCAAGTCACTATCAAGCACTCAAGGCAAGAAACCAACTAAAATGCAATAAAAGCACAAATACCAAAATTCTCAATTTGACACTATGCCAATAGCTTGGATTTCAAAGGAATTCATCAAAATTATCATGAGGATACGAGGAAATCTCACAAACCACAAAATACACCAAAACCCCAAATTTTGGCAAAATCTAGAAAGATATAAAAATTGTCATTTTAGCATTGAAAGGGTACATTCGAATCATGATATAAAATATACAAAATGTCCTATAACCATTCTGATTCCACAATCCTACTATACATAAATATCACTACTAAATTCAACAACTCTATCATGCCAAACATGGCAACTAACAAGTTCTGTATGGCACACAAAACGGTGTATCAACAAAAAAAGTCTAAAAATCAAACTCGAACCAAAGCTAAAAAAATTAAAACTCATTTTCCCTTATGGTCCAACTAACCGAAAAATCCAATAAAATTTCAATTCTAACATTGTGGGAGAAAATGGATGGTCGCACAGTGAAAATTTTCAATCTAAAAACCTCATATAATGTATAAACCCATTCAAGTGAAATAAACATAAGGGAAAGTAGGGAAAATACTAATTATCAATCCACAATAAAAAAATAAAACAAAAATCAACTGAAACAGACAAGGGATGAATAAAATACGAGAAGCTCTACCTCTCACCAAGCTGAAGAAACTGAAATGGGTAGAAAAAATAAAAACCCAGTGGAATCGCAAATGGCTCCACAAGAATAAGAAAAATTGCGATAGAGTTTCAACGAGCTTCTACCCACGAGGATCTGACACATAGATCAAACCTAACAAGAAAAATAGTAATTTTCTTCACACAATTTTGGAGCAAAATCACAAAGTTTCAAAAATAAAAAGGGAGGAATAACTCTAATTCCCCCAATATAAGTCACTTTTTTTCCAATAGGCCAAAAAGGACTTAAATCTAAATCACTCACATAATTTTAAAAAAAACTATGGAATTCCCAAATTTAAATTAAATCAATTCCAATTAAATGAAATTAAACTATGGCTAATTAGCCAGGAATTAAAAATTAAATCCCCAAACCAAAAAAATCAGCATTTAAGTATATCTATTCCATAAGAACTATGGTAACTCTATTGAACAAGCACATAACTGGTCTATCACATAATGTAATATGAAATTGTAAGGAAATTCAGGTGCGGAAACAACTTCCTACACTAATCTCTAAAGGAAAGTATTGTGCAAATTCTTTTAAATCCTTACAATTTCAGATTCGTTAACTACTTTAACAATGATATTGCAGCCATATACCATGCATACAGAAAATAGAGAATGACACAATGATTTACCTTGGGGAAAACCTTTCGGTAAAAAACCCCAGCACTCCAAAACCTGCACAATGTATTATCTTCAACACAATGGTTCCAACACACTTGCAATGCAAGTTCTTTTAGGAGACAATCAACACTCAAAAAACAAATCCAGTAGCACCAGATCATACCAACAATACACTCTTTTTCTATATCTGTCTGCAACCCTAAAAAATGCTTATATCATGCGCTTTCCTTTTTAGGGAAACTTCCAAAGATAGTCATATTAGGGTTTTACCATTCTCTGAGAAAATAGGAACCCTAAAATACCCCACGATTGTGGAAGTGTACAATACTCAACTTTATCAGTTGCCACATGTCATTGCATGTCTTCACCCATCATTGAATCTTCTAGAAATAGCTCTTATGTGTCATAGGAATCCGTCATAATCATTTCAGCCATGATCTCCTTACACACAATTCAAAATGCCGACACATCAAGTGGAGTGACACATCGACATGCCAACTAGACATGTACACTCACACTTAATTACATTATTTGCAAGAAATACATTTTGAAAAATAAATAATAAGAATAGGAATTATCCAAGGTTGAGACACCTTATTCCGAACATAAATATGGTTTTACCAACACGTACTAGAGGGATAATATGACAGATAGATACATCATCCATACAGGAGCAATATTGGCTCAAACGTGAAAGCCCGATGAAACTATCTCCAATGCCACTGTCGAGGGTAAAGGCAAACTCAAATCCTACAACTTAGGTATAATGGTGTCTAGTACATGTTCACTAAAACATGCAAACATGAATTGTAGTTTTTCATAGTATAAATAGATGAAGAACATATAATAATAATAATAATAATAATAATAATAATAATAATAATAATAATGAAACACTGATACTCCAGTGACGCGATCAACCATAAAGAATGTTGTGACACTGCTCATACCATTTTCTACTCCTTAGTGTACATATCATTTAAATTAAACATTTCATTTAAATATAAATTATTTAAATAATAATTTATGACCATATAAGCATATATCAATGAAAACCTCAATTAAAATACCCAACAACATATAAGGCACAATATAATAGGAAATTAATGATAATTATCATAACATATTAATCCAATATCCTCAAACGCAAAATACATGAGATATTATCATAAAGCATCATCATGAAAATACAATCAAAATAGTAATAAAAACATAATATAACATCTAAATTAGAAATGATATGAGTAACTAAAATGATGTATAGTATACAACCACCAGTTCACATCACATGGATAATCATAGAATAACATCATCAAGATACAAATATAATGATCCTTGATCTAGATAACATATAAATATGATACAATCATAATCCAGTAGCCACTGGCACATACATCAATGGAACCATCACTCACATCATAAGCCACATAATTAGTAATGTCTCAAAATCCAAATAAGCTAGATACCAACATAACGGCAATAGTAATCTGAGAATGAACACAAGAATAAACTGTAATGGGTGTGCATCTCATAATTCAAAGATAAAATAATAACATGGGAATAATCACCGAATCACATAAGGGAATCAGGCTCAAATCAAATCACCATTAACACAATGAGTTCTCAAAACTCAAAATGAAAGCTTCATAAGGTATAGCATCACGAGTCGGGTATACTACCAACCACAACACAATGTTTCTCATAACTAGGGATAAGGCATAAACAACATGTCGATGAAATGACATAATTTAGATCATAACAAAGGTATCAACCTCTCATGGGTCTAGCTAAACCACACAAGGCACAAAGAAAACATCACATACTACTGAAGCCACATCCATCAAGATATCATACAGAAAGAAAATGAGAGGCACTACATCATCCCCCCAAAGACTAGGCTTACTCCTAGAAGCCTACAATCCAATCCATAAGAGCACACCAAGTGAATGATCTGAAATTAAACCAAACAAAAGATAGCCATATGACTCCTTGACAATTCTAGCCAAACCACACCAATTCCTTACCATCCAGCATCACAACTACTAAAAGGACCAACACACACTAAAAGAGCATAATTCCTTCAATAAGAAACACAATACTTGTTAGGAAAGATGCATATAACCCTAATCTCTTCTAAATTATGAATAACACTAGCCACACTACCTCACCACGAGGCATCTAATCAAAAAAAAAATGCCCTCTAGGGTCTCCTCTAAGACCAAGGCACCAAAAAATCTCAAGTCAACAGCTCAAGAATAAGGGAATCTCATCCCAAAAGATTTAAAAGTACCACCATGCTCACCTGGGGCATCCTTTAATCCAACCAGAATCTTGCTAACTCAACCAATAATTAGAAAGGGTGAGGATTCTCTACCAAAATTGCACTTCTATGAGGAATACTACATCCAACTTAGGGTACCAAGAGGTACGAACTAAAAAACATTGTGTCTCACATCTAAGAGAACTCATTCTATGTAGACTCAATAGTGCACTCCTTCCACATGAAGGGATACTCAAAATCCAACTAAATAGAAAGTATAGGAGCAATATAATTTCTCTTGCATTGAGAGCTCAATTATAGCAAGAAACCAGGGTCACTTAACCCAAAATAGACCATGGTGTCACCTTCAACAAGGTGAAAATAAATCCTAATGGAGAATTTTCATCTAATTCCTACACTCAAATCCAAAACCAGGCTTAGGATGGGAAGATACATCGACAAATATTGTGTCCTTCTAGCCTAAAGATAGGAATATCACATCGCCAACAATCCTCTAGCAACCCGATCTCCAACATGGAGTCTCATGAAGAAGGGATAACATAACCAATATAACACCATATAAATAATCATATAGAGATAAGGCCAAGGGAGTGTCAAAGTGTAGGAAATAAAAAATCTCCCTATCCCCACACTATGCTAGCCAAATAGGAAGATTAGGGAGCCCACAACCATAGTGGCCCCAAAGAACACTCAGAAATAATAAAAAACCCAAAATAGTGGTGCCCAAAGATTCTCTAGTACAACTCCTAGACCAACAAGAACAAAATAAATACATGGTCATCAAGACCCACAACTAGGGTTAAATCGCATAAGTGAACTAAGTCACACCCAACCCTCCCAAAATGAACAATTCTATGAAAGGAAACACTCAAGCCCTCAAAACCATAGCATGGGAGAAAACTAGAATCACAATAAGCATGCACACTATAAACCAATGCAAGCATTCAATCTCAACCAAGATCACACAAGATAGGAATTGACATTAATAGAAATATTCTTTATATCATGATTCTAACTAATTCTCCAAATGAGGTTTTTTGAAAACAACCATTCATTCTTTTACAATTTACATAAAGTTCATGCAACTATAATCTCATCTAACATTGTACACATATACCAATAATTGCACAATGCATCCATTAATATCCTACAAAACTGGATTTACAATTTCATGTATCTTTAATCAAATAATTATAACATGCATTACTTTCCATATACATAACAAAATTTCTCATAATTTAATGAGAAACCATTCCAATTAACATTGTTACAATAAATTCAACAATCTAGTTCATTGGCTGCGATGTTCTCCCTCACACATACTATCAAAGATACGCATTGAACATGATAGAATCATGCAATCAAAAAACAAGGCCAACAATACCAAACATTTAGAATAGTCAATAAGAACCTAAAATTGGAAAAACCAAATGGGGGAATCATCAATTCCAATAGTAAATCTAAACAATGTGCATATTTTAATATTAAATCAAACGTGATGAATGTCACAAATAGATAGATGGAAAATTTTTGGCATCTATTCAAATCATAAGAAGTACCAAAATTTAATGCTATCCCACACAACACTTGGAATAATCCACCAAAAAATAAAATAAATCATGAATCATGAAATATATTCACAAAACATTGTGACCAATATTAGTCACCTTAGAGGGAGTAACCGCTACATAGTATCGAGGAACACAACATCTCAGCATCGTTAGAGAACATAGTTCATGAAAACCAAACATGGAGCCTATAATGATCATAATCCTATGCATCACTATAATTCTAATAAATGCAACAATATTATTTCTCAATTCAAATTTCTTTACCTTTTTCCATGCAATGGAATAATTCCACTAGATAGGGTTTTAGTAAGAAGAGGATCTATAAACAACATCAAAACATATACTGAATGCACAAAAATTTTACCAGGAAAACACATGCAAGAGGGTAATTACAACCACAAGATGAAACATGTACAAGGTTGAAACATGAGACTTGGATCTTCCCAAAAGGGTGTTCAACTTACTCACACAGTGATGGATCAAGGAATGATTAATCAACAACGACAAAAGTTCTTCCCACATCCAGGATATGCATCACACACATCACGAGTCACCAAAACTAGCCATAACAATGCAACAAAACCCCACCTCACTAGGTTATGGTAAAATTATCAACATCGCACAAGGATGATTAGTCTCCATAGCCACTATGGCCTCATTGTACTCAATTCAAGGTTATACAATATCACAAAGAACAAAATGTATGAAATACATGATACCAATGAAGGGAAGAATTCATACTCGATGCTTCACATCTAGAAACATGTAATTCCTCTAGAAATTTGGAAGCCATACAATTTGAGGACATAAGTCATTAACCCAAATGATCTATTATATAACATTAATTTCACTTCACATAATCGATGAATGTTTCTTTTCATTATTACAATGGTGCATATTATCACTCTATAAGAATAATGTGTGACAATGAAATAAATAGTATGCCAACACATATAAAGCATAAATCATTTAATTTACTCTCAAATTAATGCAATAATTACTAGAATACAATGCACCACATCCCATATGGAATAAATCATTAGGAAATAAAGGCCTTACATGGACACCAATCAATAACTCTTCCCCAGGAGGGTCACACAAGCAAACAAACCACTCAAGAGCTACTAATAATCAGAAGCCAAGAATTGGCATACACATATCAACTATCATACTATAAAAAAATGACAACACAACCACAGTTTCCAAGGAATCCACACACTTAGAACACACAAGGGTCACCAAAAAATCCAAAATAAACCAAGATAAACACACCAATAAATGGTCTAAAAGTTCTCTTAATAGGTTCTCACACAAGGGTATCATCCATCCCTGATAGATGCAAAGATCTAGGTGGTACTCTTCCTCCACCACCTGCTACTTGGGTCGATCTATTATAAAATTCAAGAATGCTACACTTAGGATCCCAAGAAATAAGATACCACTAGCTCACGACACTACACACATGTACCAACAACATCAACTATGTGGGAAACATATACCAAGAGATCCCAGCATATGAAGATGGGCTCTGATACAAGATGTAATTCCTAACCAAGGAACCCTTGGAGACATAGGGTCAATTGTACACTTAATAATTTTATTTTATACATAATATATAAAAAACATAAATGAATGCAATAACTAACCAAAATATTAAGTAATGATATACAACAATGATCCTCAAATGATCATGCACAAGTGAAAGGCTAGAAAACATAGCTAAAGGTTCCAAGAGAATGCACAACACAAGCATGTTCTAATGACTAAGCCATGTTTGAGCTCCAAAATTTTTCCATGAGGCTCATGGGTCATGATCAAACCAATGTCAATGGTCTTTAATCGAGGATACAAGTCCATCCTCATTACAATTCAAGAACATAGTTATTTAATCCCAAAACAAGAAAGTGATCATAAACATATCATAATGAATTATAAAACTGATAGTGAATATATGAAAGGCATCCCAGGGGAAAAGGGTATCTAAATATGAAATTACATTTTTGACAGACCCTCAAGAAGTTACTATTGTCTCAAATGTGCTAATTCAAATGCACAAGAAAATATGTCATGTGCACTAGAAAACAGGTCAAATGTGCTAATATGTACTGCGCATGCCCTAGACTATTTATCATATAGACAACTAGAAAAAAAATTGAATGCGTTGTAAAACAAGTCATATGCGCTATAAAAAAGTCATATATGCTAGAAAATAAGTCATATGCACTATAAAAACAAGTCATATCAGCTAGAAAATTAGTCATATGTTCAACATTGCCCCCGGATTGCATAAAATGAAAGATAACTTAATCTTAAAGGGTATTTTCTCAGTTCAATCACTAGGTAGGCTTTCCAAATCCAATGTACAATTAAATAGAAATTATTTCTTCACACCTAGGAGTATCAGATAATCAAATTGAGGAAATACACACTTGATAAAAAGATCAATACAAAAATATCTAAACTAAGAACATAAACAACAAATCATATGTATATATCAATGGAAAAAGATAAAGGAATAACATTGAGCACTCAATGATCAAAATATTTCTCTCTAGATGAATTTTGTCACCCATGCATCGGTTCCTAGTAGTGGTAAAGTGAAACACCACCCTAACATGTGGAACCCTTAGGTCCACTCCACTATGCTCACAAAGATAGTAACCCATACATAAACATATAGTATGTACAAACATCGACAATGGCTAACAGACATGCCAAGCGGATGCATACACTCAGAGGATGGTACAAAGTTCCAATGTAATACAATGCAAAATGATAATGCAATTAGTTCAAGGTCATTACTCATAACTAGACAAGATATAGTGTTGAGACTCAAGAATGGAGTTTCATCGCTTGACTCATAAAAACCCATGTGGTCTCAAGCATTCCTTCTCTCATCAAGGAAGCTCAACTATGTCATATCAACATCCTCACATGGCCATGACTATGCCAATTCAACATCTAAAGATGGTCATTTCTATTCTGGATCAATATCTATGGATGGCCATAGTTGTATCGGCTCCACGTCACTCAGACAACCACAATACCAAACCAATTTATCTTTTATTATGTATTTTTACGCAAATTTGTTTAGTGTTATTAGTTGTTATAATTAACTTTGTGAAGGGTTATCTTAGGACCCCTTTGTGTCCTAACCCACCTTGGGAAGCTACTCCATCCCACTACTACACACTTACCAGTCAAAATAAAATTCTCAAAAACACAAAGCAAAGAGTTGTCATGCAACAAAAAGGGGAGACAAGATATGCTCAATTGGATTCACCAAGAGCTTGGGTCACTTGAACCTCGGCATAGGAGCATAGCTCTACTACATGCCTAGATGTGGTCTCCACCATATATACATACAATCAAAAGATATCACACCTAAGGAAATGAAATAGATAATTAGTCCACACGGTCTACATCAAAAGACACGATAACCTATAGTTCGTCCACTCGGTCTACACTGAGGACAAAAACACAAGATGCATCATCTACTTGGTCTACACCAAGGACATGGAATAACATAAGAATGAAAAGAAAGAAAATAAATAATAGGAGGAAAATTAATTCCCAAATACTCAAGGCAAGAAAACTAAGTAAAATCAAAATAACAAGCAATAAAGAGAGGTCAAGTCACTCGCAAGCACTCAAGACATGAAACTGAGTAAAATGTAATAAAGGCACAAATGTTAAAATTATCAATTGGAAAATATGCCAAGAGATTTTCTTTTGAATTAATCCATAAAATATCTCACAAGGATGCGAGGAAATCTCACAAAGAAAAAAATACACCAGAATCGCAAATTCTAGCTTAATCCAACAAGGTATGAAAATTGTCATTTTAGCATTGAAAGGGTACATTCGGATCATGATATAAAATATCCAGAATGTCCTATAACTATTACAATTCCACAATTCTACTATACATAAAAAATAATTATAAATTTAACAACTTGATCATGCCAAACATGATGATTGGTAGGTTTTGGATGACACACAAAATGATGTGTCCATGAAAAAAGTCCAAAAATCAAACTCAAAGCGAAGCTAAAAAATTAAAAACCATTTTCCCTTATGGTTCAACCAACCTAAAAATCCAATAAAATATCAATTTTGACATCATGGGAGAAAAAAAATAGCCTCACAGTGGAAAATTTCAATCTAAAAACCTCATATAATGTATAAACCCAATTGGGTGAAATAAATGGATGGGAAAGTGGGAAAGCTACTATTGTCATCCCACAATGCAAAAGAAAAGAAAAATCAGATAAGGAATGAATAAAATGTGAGAAGATCTACCTCTCACCAAGCTAAAGACATAGAAATGGGTAGAAGAAAATAAAAAATACATGAAATTGTGAATGACTCCACAAGAATAGGAGAAATTGTGACATGGTTCCAATGAGCCACTACCCATGAGGATTTGATGAATAGATCAAACCCAACAAGAAAAATGGTTATTTTTGCACACAATTTTGGAGCAAAATCATAAATTTTCAAAAATAACAAGTGATGAATAACTCTAATTCCTCCAAGATGATGAACTATAACTGATTGAATGTTTGAAGATGATAAGGTGATGATCACCGAGCTGTAAAAGTAAATGCAAGACATTAAATCAGTTAATGTATTGTATTGTCATTTATGTCAACTTGATATGGTTTGATTGATCATATACATATTGGTCATAACCTTAACAATCTAAAGAGATAAAGTTTATGTTATCAGTAAAATATTAAATTTTGTATACACTGAGTGACAGTATACATTGAGGGACAGTAAACACGGACGAACAGTGTAAACCGAGCACAGTAGTAACTGAGCAAGTGTTATCGAGCAAGTGTCTCTAAGTAGTTCACAGCGTATATTGAGCACTGTAGTAAACTGAAATTGTTATCGAGCATAATTGAATTCAATGACCGAGCTAAATGGAGTTGATGACCGAATAGAACTAAAGTTCAAGAATGACAAAACTACTTAACTAGCAGGAGCTATATTCAGAGATTAACTAATTGATTTCTTTATTATTAAAGATTAGTTAAACTAAAGCATGGAAAGAGATTTAAAGCGATTTTTATTCACAGCTATCATGGAGAGATTTGTGGAATAAAACTAAAGTAGAAACTTTACGGGATAAAGCAAGCATGGTGAGTTTTACGGATCAAGAAGTGATCTATGAAAAAGACAAGGAGATTGAGAAGATAATCATGTCTATATAAAGAGACAAGGAATTCATTATGAAAGAGATGAATTATAACTATATTCAGGTGAAGATAGAAGTCTTCATGCAGATCTGATCATACATGCTGAAGAACAGAGCTGAGAAATTTCGCAGACACCGAGCAACAGAGGACAGAGAATTCACAGAGAAGAAGAAAGAAAGGGAGAAAAGGAACTGAAGTGAACATTGATCAGAGAGGTATTATTGGACTAAAAATAGATCTAAATATCTGCAAGTTATACTTTTATTTTGAATAGATCATTTATTGTTTCAGTTTAACCATTGATTCAGAAAATCTCTTAACTGACTGGGATTCAACAGCCCTTATTGTATTGAGATACTCAAGAGTATCAAAAGGTTTTCTTGTTGACAGCATAGAGAGTGCTACGTCAAAAGACAAACTTTTATTTTTAAATCCTCTAACAAGGTTGCACTTAACAGTGTGTATTGTAACCTTTAACTGGGTTGGCTCTTCACCGAGCTAACTTTAGAAGAGTGAATATATTTTGGGTTATGGGTCCCAAGTTTTTTTTTGCTTAGAAAGGTTTCCATGTTAAAATATATGTGTCAAATGTGTA
This sequence comes from Thuja plicata, assembly GCA_018584345.1. Lineage (NCBI taxonomy): Eukaryota > Viridiplantae > Streptophyta > Pinopsida > Cupressales > Cupressaceae > Thuja > Thuja plicata. The sequence goes on along the minus strand of MU227974.1, from coordinate 3,579,836 downwards.
TGCATTTCATTGCATTGATATTTTTCTTTACACATTATTAAAACTGGATTGATTGGTTAACACTAAGTTTATTTACTGCTATTCTGTAAAGTCTAGAAAAGATAAACAAAATATCTTACCGAGCAACTTTTATTTGTTAGAACTATTTATGGCATACATCTTGATCGACTGAAAGATAACTAGAGGATATTATATTTGAGATATAATTTTTTGGTTGGATTATTGGAATTATTTTTAAGACCAGTGATTCACCCCCCTCTCATTTTTTCTAATAATTGGTATCAGAGCTTTGGTGCTTGGAAGAAAAATTTAAAAGGGACTTAAGCTAAAGATCACAAGATGAGTAAAATGGATGTGCCTAAGTTGAACAAGGACAAATTTACATCATGGAAAAGTAGGATAAGACTTCATCTATCAGGTATTGGAAATGATGTTAAACAATTCTTGGATACTAAATATGTTGCACCCACTAGACCTCTAACTGTTGATCAATTGAGAGAGAAACATGAACACAAATCTATGATGATATAAATTGCTTCTTCACTATCTGATTTTGAATTTTAAGATGTGAAATCATGCACCTCTGCAAAGCAAATGTAGGACAAACTCAAGATAGTACATGGAGGAGACACCAATGTGTTGAGAGATAAAGTTGAAATCCTAAGAGGAAATTTTGATGACCTAAGAATGAAAGAAGGAGAGAACATCACTCAGTATAGTAGTAGAATCAAAGAAGTTGTTAATGCTATCCATGGAGTAGGAGGAGTACTTGAGGAAGAAATAGTTGTAAGTAAAATTTTGAGAATCTTACTTCCTGTTTATGCTATTAGAGTATCTGCAATTCAAGAAATGAGAGAAATAGAAAATAAACAAGATACTCTTGATAGTTTAATTGGTAGACTTATTTCATTTGAGATGAACAACTATGAAAATAGTGTTACCAACTCTTGAGTCTGCATTCAAATCTTCTCTGAAAATAATAAAATCTAGTAACAAACACACTATGAGAAATGATAGTGACATTGATAGTGATGAACAAGAACTTGTTGAACTTGAAGCACTAATGGCTAGGAAATTACATAGAGGTAAAGGAAGATATAAAGGTAAATTACCATTGGTCTATTTTAATTGCAAAGAGATTGGATATTTTTTTGATAGATTCCCTAACAAGAGAAAGGATGAAAGAAACAATGATAGATCTTATTAAAAGAAGTATGACAAAAGTGATGAACAAGAATATAGAAGCAACCGATACTCTGACAGAAGCGATAACCGAGATTACACAGACAAAGGAAAGAAGGCTTTTTACCTAGTTGAAAACAAAGTGGAAAAATGAGACACTAATTATGCTAAAGATGTGGAGGTAGTATTTGTTTCTATGAAGGATGATTCAGATGAAGAAGAAAGATATGTTGAAACATCACTCATATCTAAAGTTAGAAAAAATGATGTATGTGTTAAAAACATGGAGAGGGGGGGTGAATCAGTGTTTCTCTATTAATTACTTTTTAGCAACTTAAACATAAATCAAACATACATAGAATGAAGCTTAACATAAGAACTCATAACACATGATATGATTATGGGGAAACCTTGATAAGAGGAAAATCCCTGTGGGAATTAGTACCCACAAATATTGTACTAGTATAATGAACCTGTTAAAGTTCCTTTTCCCTGTTAGAAGCAATCTTTAAAATATGAGTACAATGACCTGGTTAAAGGTCTGACCTATTAGGATTCTTTTACAAAACCCTGTTAAAGGTATATGGCTTACTTCCTAGGCTCACTACCCAATAGGATGAAGGCTACAACCTTCTGAAAGATGATATACACTATATCAAAATGAACTGTTGTGATGACACTGTTGTCTGATCAGTTCCGTGTATGCATGAATTATCTTAATCTCTTAAAGAGCTATATCATATACTAACTTCATCATACTACTCTTCTATGTCTTCCTCTTACATAATAATCAACACTTGTAACATAACTTTACATTACATACTTATATGTTCATATCCAAATAGGCGCGACCCAAAACAAGACTCTAGTCAGCCCTAAAACAAAATACACAATGCTTCCCAACAATTCAGATCAAGCGTGTTTACTACAATTCTAATTAAATAATTACAAACATATAACCAAAGGTGCTTAGCCATTACATAACAAAATAATTCACACTGATCAAAACACTAGTCGACTTCCATGCTCTGTCTTCTGGACTGTTAGTCTGCTGATTTGCCTGTAACTTCACCGTACTATTATTCCATACTATGTGTGTCTAGATGTAGCATTTAAATGTTTCATACAACATATATCTAAATGCACATATGCTGAATCGATCTCTCACACGTGCGCTGATTTGCTGATCGCTGAATATCTATGTCTGCCCTATTTTCCATACTTAGTCATTTTTTCATTCATGACAGAAACTAAACATGACTTTGTTGCCATGATGAAAACAAAAAATGAGTCATGCATCCTCAGGAAGTCAACTTTTTAACAATCTCCCCCTTTTTCATTTATGGCAACAAAGGAATGTGGCCAAGTTTCTCAAAATGACTTAACACAAAAAATGACTGTATATCATAACATCTTATTGATATATACATATACTTCTCTACATATACACATTATATATTACTCCCCCTTTGAAATTAATCACAAAGGTGTACAAATACTTGTAAGTCTTCTACATACTTACTCCATGTAAACTTCAGGGTACACAATTTGAAGAGATTGGATCTCTTTTTGCCAGAATACTTTCATTGCATCAACTGTCTGAAGATGCGCACATAGGGCATAAGTCAGTTTCTCCATCTTCATCAAATCCATGTATGGACCTTGATCATATGTTACAATGGTGGCATCAATCTATTTGATGTTCTCATTTAAGACTGCTAGAGATGGCACAAGTGCATTTCTCAACTGAGTTTGTCTTATTCTTATCTTGCTGATCTCCAGCTTAGCTTTCTCAATCTTTTCTAACTACCCTTGATAAACATTGTTGTAGATGTTCATGTCTTGCATGGATGTTTCAACTAATTTCCTAATGCTGTCCACCATGATCTCTACCTCTTCTACCTTTTTAATGCGTTCAGAGGTGAACTTCACTCTGTCCATGCAGTTAGCTATAACTTTCTTACCTTTAGCTGCTAATTCTTTCAGTATGGATTGCCCAATCTTTAAGGATTTTAGGTCTAAGGTAAAATTCTTTACCAATTAATTTAATCTCTCCTTATATTCATTTTCTGCAATTTTAGTAGTAGAGTCTACTAAACTTGTAAAGTGTGATTTAAAGTTTGTTAAGATGTTGTCCACATCTTCAACAGATTGAACCTTGGCTACTTTCTTGTCAACAGGCACTAAGTCATTCAATATGTTTACTGATTCCAAAAAGCAAGGGTTCCTCATCACTTGTTTCTCCTTTGATTTTTCCATAGAAAGAATGCTGATCTTGATTGGGTCTTCTTCTCCCCATGCATCCAGACTTGCTGAATCAGGAGTTAACCTTGACAACAATGAGGTAGATGGTTGAGTGGATGGTGAGAATATAGTATTCTGACTGGTATCTATCCATTCACTCTTTACTGGTATCTCTTTTATTGGTTTCTCATCACCTAGAGTATCTTTTTCTTCATTTATGTCAATTGTATCATTGATGGGAACTTAATCTTATTGTGCAGATGTATCATGAGTGCACATTTCTTTAGTGTTTACAAATGCTTTATCAACTTTGTCCATATCTTTTTTAGATGTTGTCATGGATATCTTGATATTATCAACCACTATAGTATCTTTTGAGTCTTTTTCTGTATCAGAAGTTATTGTTACTATGGGTGCTAAAACTCGTGGACCTATTGTAGGTGTATTCTGAATTACTGCTTCTGTAGCCTATTCAGGAGGAGCTGGAGTTACCTTTGTTATAGGCGTCATTGATGGATACATGTGTCTATCCATAAACACTTTTGAAAATGCCTTTTCAGTCTCTTTACCTATCTACTCATACTCTTTGTTCATAATCTGTAAGGTCCTTGTCTTGGTTATGAGATGAGGCTTCACCAGATCTAATAAAATAGCCTTCTCATCATGCGAGCATACAGGGAGAAGAGTATCCGATGTTTCTTCTCTAATCCTCATGTCTTCCTCTATTGCATGTCTTTTCATGATCTCCAATATGTTCTATAGCTAATGTGGTATCACTGTGTTGAGTTCAAGAACTGACTTCTTAAACTTGATCATATGAGATATGATCATAGAGTGTATCTCAGTCTTATCAATCTCTTGATATTTGTCATACACTTTAGCAATTGTATCTAGTCTACCTTCATTTAAAATTATATTCTTCAAGACATTTAGACTAGGTCTAAATCCTACCTTAGGAGGAGCTTGAGTATTCCTTGCTTTGCTTCGAGTGTTCCTTGATGATGGATGATTTGTGGGCGCTTATTTTCTTCCTCTAGTCTTCTTGCTTGGTATAGAAGGTGGAGATGAGTCTAGGTCAATAGTGGTAGAGGGCGCAAAGGTTCTCTCTACTTTCTTCTCCTTTTGGATCTCTTCAGTATTCTCAAGTTCTTTGTCTATCTTGGCTTCTCTAGCTTTGTCAAGATCTTCTTGAGTGACTCCATGAACTTTTAGTATGTTAGATGTAATTCTGGATGTTTTCCTTTTGTTATTAGCACTATGTAAGATAGTTTCTACTTCATTGGTCTTCTCTCTGTAAGTGCCCCACCTAGGCTCATTAGGATCTTTGGGTGCAAACAATAGAACTTGTGCATATCCTTCTAACACATGTTCTTCCACTTCATAACCAAGAGGATGAA
>MU227974.1:3538424-3557648 GCA_018584345.1 Thuja plicata | reverse complement strand
ATATATAAAATATATTTAATCACTATATATATATATATATATATATATATATATATATATATATATATATATATATTACTATTATAATAACAGATATGTAAATATATATATTAGATTAATGTACTGCATATTGGATAAGTGACTTGCATTATTTTCTGTATATGCTTCATGGGAAATATATATATCTTGAAACCACTATTTCTGTTCTTAGCACTTATGAATTTCTGTGTAAGTAAGAAATAGTTCATTCATAGTATTTATATTCATTGTAACATAATGAAGAGTCACGTCTATGATAGACATGACTCCCCAAGGAGTCATGCCTATCCTAGGTGTGACGGTTCTTCATAGTGCATGTTGTTAATACTTAACATATGATTTATATAAGCCATCGACAAACTAACATATGTCGTTTGACAGCCTGACGTACCATATAGTTTAAGTGTCTATCTTTGATAACATAAGTAATGTCGTCGACCAATTAATGATTCACGGTTTAAGACATCAATAGCATGGTCGATGATTTGTATAACCGATACAAATCGGCACTATCAACATTAATATGAATTGCCAATATAATTTTGTATTAAACTGATATCAATTAATAATAATCGGTATTTAATTAAACCGATATCAATTCAGTATAATATAAATATTATTTATTTCATCTATAATAAACATATATGTATATTGATATATATATATATATAATAATAATAATATCATTATTATTTATATATATATATATATTAATATGCATATATATAATATAGAATAATATTATCTCATAATAACCATATATGTATATTAATATATATATATATAATAATAATATCATTATTATTTATATATATTAATATGCATATAATATAGAATAATATTATCTCATAATGATGTTTATTTAATTCAATGTTAAGAGCATTTTATCTCATCGAAGCTATAAACATCAACACTCCCTCTTAGCTAGGGAAGATAAAATTCATCATCCAAGATAACATCACAAAGTTAATTGTGAAAGTCTAATCAGAGATATCAAAAATATCCTCAATATTTATATTGCTTCCATTGTCGATTCTATCCATAAGCTCTCGTGTGGATTGCCTCCATCGGCGATTTGATCCACAAACTTACGAACATTTGGTGTGGATTGCCTCCATCAGCGATTTGATCCACAATCTCTTGTGTGGATTGCCTCCATCGGCGATTCTATCCACAACTACATGAGCTTCAGTGTGTGGATTGCCTCAATCAGCTATTCGATCCACAAGCTCTTGTGTGGATTGCCTCTATCGGAGTTTTGATCCACAAACTCATGAGCTAAGGTGTAGATTGCCTTTATTGGCGATTCTATCCACAAGCTCCTATGCGGATTGCCTCTATCGGCGATTCTATCCACAACTCACGAGCTTCATTGTGTGGATTGCCTCTATCGGTGATTCTATCCACAATCTCCTATGTGGATTGCCTTTATCGGCGATTCTATCCACAACTCATGAGCTTCATTGTGTGGATTGCCTCTATCGGCGATTCTATCCACAAGCTCCTGTGCGGATTGCCTCTATCAGCGATTCTATCCACAACTCACGAGCTTCATTGTGTGGATTACCTCTATCAGTGATTCTATCCACAAGCTCCTATGTGGATTGCCTCTATCGGTGATTCTATCCACAACTCACGAGCTTCATTGTGTGGATTGCCTCTATCGGCGATTCTATCCACAATACAAAGTTATTGTAAGATCGTCACCTTATAATAACTTTACCGAATACAAGTGATAATCATTTAGAAGTCGTCACTTCCTTATGATTTTCACAAGGCCCATATAGTTATAAAATAACATTAGTATAATAATCAATAATCATGTCAAATTTACCTCAGAAGTGTTTAGTGAACTCCCTCTCAATCATAAGGTTTCTACTCTTCTAGTTTTCATGATTCCTTTATACTCTTCTGAATGCAGTTGATCAAATTTGGAGAGCGAGCACTTACTCCTTGTCTAAGGTTTTCCTATTAACTCTTCTCATCAAATTGCATTAGGTTTATGATGATCTTCCATTATGTCTTTAGCTCATTCTTCCTTAATACAAACATCATTCAAAGTTTCCATGATTCAAAATCAAAGGTACTTTCAAGTCTGTCTTTGAGTCTCATTCCATCTGCCATTCTGTAGGTGCATGACTTCCAAAAATCATATCTTGATCTTCCTTTATTTTAATCGGATCTTCCTTCAAACGGTTAGGCTTTAACGAAGGAACCTGACTCTGATACCATGTTAATTTTGGATCAGATATATGTCTTTTCAAATTTTCTCATATTAATCCAATATAAAGATATATAATCTTAATATATATATAACATATATTTGATCACTATATATATATATATATATATATATATATATATATATATATATATTACTATTATAATAATAGATATGTAAATATATATATTAGATTAATGTACTGCAGATTGGATAAGTGACTCGTGTTATTTTCTGTATATGCTTCATGGGAAATATATATATCTTGAAACCACTATTTATGTTCTTAGCACTTATGAATTTCTGTGTAAGTAAGAAATAGTTCATTCGTAGTATTTATATTCATTGTAACATAATGAAGAGTAACGTCTATGATAGACATGACTCCCCAAGGAGTCATGCCTATCCTAGGCATGACGGTTCTTCATAGTGCATGATGTTAATACTTAACATATGATTTATATAAGCCATCTACAAACTAACATATGTCGTTTGATAGCCTGACGTACCATAGAGTTTAAGTGTCTATCTTTGATAACATAAGTAATTCCGTTGACCAATTAATGATTCGCAGTTTAAGACATCAATAGCATGGTCGACGATTTGTATAACCGATACAAATTGGTACTATCAACATTAATATGAATTGCCAATATAATTCTGTATTAAACCGATATCAATTCGGTATAATATAAATATTATTTATTTCATCTATAATAAACATATATGTATATTGATATATATATATAATAATATCATTATTATTTATATATATATTAATATATATATATATATATATATAAAATAATAATATCATTATTAGTTTTATATATATATTAATATGCATATAATATAGAATAATATTATCTCATAATGATGTTTATTTAATTCAATGTTAAGATCATTTTATCTGATCGAAGCTATAAACATCAACAACATCCCCTAAAGGCATCCCTTTTAAATTACTTTAAATTACTTACATGACAAATTGAATAGATTAGTTAATTGAATAGCTTAGTTACTTACATAAAAATAACTCTAAAATATGAAATAACTCATTCATATATGAAATGACTAAAATGAACATGTATATATATGTAATGTCTAAAATATGAAATAATTCATTCACATGTATTTAACATACATACATATATGAAATGATAAAAATGAACATGTATATATGTAATGTCTAAAATATGAAATAACTCATTCACATGTATAACATACATACATACATATATGAAATGATGAAAATGAACATGTATATATGTAATGTCTAAAATATGAAATAACTCATTCACATGTATAACATACATACATATATGAAATGATGAAAATGAAAATGTATATATGTAATGTCTAAAATAACATACCAACATATAACATGTAAATGTATAGGTCTGAAATAACACATAGATGAAATGTCTAGAATATAGATGTGTCTGAAATAACGTGTATGTATATGAAATGTCTACAATATATATGTGAGCTATGAAATATGTAAAGTAGCATATTTTCTCAACTAGGACCATGTTCTGATCTGTGACCTGATGATGGTCCACCTCCTCCTGATCTTTGTGTGCAATAAAAGAAATATACGTGTCTTGCATACACACATGTATAATAAACTAAATAATTATGATCATAGAAAAATTAAGTTTGAAAAAACATGTAAATTTACCTCTCTGTCATGATGCACAGGATTACCAAGAGTCTGTAAATCTCCATATCCACGCTCGACACTGTCCATAGTACTCTGGAGAATAAATATATATATATATATATATATATATATATATATATATATATATATATATCTGTGTGTGTGTGTATATATCAAAATTTTAATTCAAATTATTTATGTCATTTACATGTGTAAGTTTTATAAATACATCAAAATTTAAATAAATATATACCTGTAGACACCCAAAATTGACTAGGTGTCTTAGTATTATCAAATTCTCAGCAAAATCTCATCAAATGCTTTAAAATGGATCAAAATCAAATTCAAATAGACATTTATCAATCAAAGTGGATTAAATCAAATTTAAATCAAGGGATCAATTAATCATGAAATCAAATAATTAAATACAAGCCTAAAAGGATTAATCAAATTATGCAATTGATTTTAATCAATTAATTTTATAGTTTAAATCAAAAATCAAATTCAACCTATTCCCTACATGGATAAATTAATTAAATGATTGAATTAATTATAATCCTAATATCTTTTCACCACAAATAAAGGAGCCAATAAGAATTGACAATACACTTGCACATGGATCACTCCAATTTTGCATCTTAACCTCTCATTTACCCTTTAAAATCTCATCCACTCATCTTGTCCCACCGTTTGAGGACAACATTTAAATGGTCCCCTTCTTTGAAACCATTTGAGAGATCAAACTCAACCAAGGGTTAACCTATGGTCAATTCACTCTACCCCCTACCCTTGGGATTTTACTATAAATACAAACATTTTTCAAGCATAAAGAATCCTAGAAAATTTGAATGCAAAGCATCTTCATTATAGGCAATTTTATAGCATCTTGAGCAATAGTGAGAGAATTTTCATAGCAAATTGAGAAATCATATCATTTTATGAGAGTATTTGATTTCATATTTGTATCAAATTGAGAGAATTGAGAGCTAGATTAGGCATTTTATCATATTTTCTCATTCTAGGATGGTCACTAGTGGAGATTAAGGCTAAGAGCTCTACTTGCAAAGCCTAGTTAGAGAACCATGGGATGTTATGGATGTTAAATGTAATTACTTAGATTAATTTGCTTATATCTTTCCATATAATTATAGTTAATTGTCCTAATTTCATGATGGTGTATTAACTCACACACAAATGGCACCCACCAAGGGGCTTTAGGCCTCATTTTTCATCGTTTTATCAAGTTTTGTGTATTTTTGGCTTCACTTTTAAGTCTCTTTTGCAGAAAATAGGTAAAGTATTGCGTATGAAGATTCTGATGATGCCTGTGAACAATGAATTGACGCGTGTAAATTTTACTCTATTTCTGTCTTAATTTCTTTCACCGCGTATGAGACAGTGTGATGTGTAAGCCTATAAAGCATCGCCCTTTGAGTTGCAAAGCGCTGCCTATGAACTGTCAACTACCACGTGTGATCTATATTTTGACACATTTTAAAATTTCTGTGATTCCTGTGGAATTTAATTTACCGCATGTGCATTTGTAAATTTCACGTGTTAAAGTTTCAATTTCTCTTTAAAAGTTTTAAATGTCGCTTACTAACAATTAAATGTCACGTATTGGCTATTAAATGACGCATAGAATTTATTGCTTTAGATCAAGTTTAATTTGATTTGCTCTCAGTTTTAACTCTATGTTTTTATTTTCTGCAGATGACACAACATTTAAAAGTACAGAAACCAGAACTTCGAGTTACAAGGCCTAGCAAAGAGGTAAGAGCACAAACTAAACATGTTAAGAAAAGTCATGCTTCCAATCTATTAGAGAATTTAAAGGAAGAAGAACATTTGTATGATTAGTACATAAAAGTATTTTTTTCATACAAAAACAAATTCCCTACTCTTTAGTTGGTTTCTTGTTTTTCTAAGTTCTTTAAGCTTGATTTTGCAAAAAAATATCAAAAAGAACTTAGGAGCATTTTGTCAAGTTATTTTAAAATTTTTCTTCACTTTGTTAGTTGTGTTGACTAACTTGTTGGAGGAGCTGGAGTGGGAACGATCGCCACTAGGTGAGTAGAAAAAAAAAAAAAAAAATCCATCAAAAATGCGCCTAGCCTTTGCTAGCTTCGAAATAAGGTATTTCTCAAATCAAGCTTGCGTTGCTTAAAATGTGGCTTTTCTTTAAATCTAGTTTAATAGGAAAAAACCCTATTATTGTCCAAATTGAACAAACATTAGGTATATGCTCTCCACTTTGTGAAGTGGATCAAAAAGACAAACATGTGAGTTCAATTTGGTAGAGAAAGGGATAAGGAATTAACCAAACACTTCAATTTTAAGAACCCCATTGTCAAGGGGTTGAAAAAGAACAAGCGTGTTTGAGGTGTTTTGAACAAGGAGTGACAATAGGGATATGCTCTTCACTTTCTAAGTGAATTAAACTCCCAAACTTGTTGAACCGAGTTTGATTTCTTGTTTTTCTATCTATGCTAGATCAAATAGAACTTTAGAGGGCTGCCTCCCGAGAATTCCTTTACGAGGGCGGTGAGAGGGAATGACCCAAAGTGGGAGACAATCACTTTAGCCATGATATCATCCAACCCACTATAAATAAATGCACTTTACCTTAATCAAAAAGTGACTAAGTTGTGTACAAGTCATCCTCACTTCCTCGAGTAGTCATGTGGGATTGCGCAAAACATACTTTTGTGCATGTGGGAAGCCCGCAAGGGGGTAAAGGAACTTGACATGATTTAGAGTGGAGGTGTTTATTAAAGCCTGGTTAAAATAGTAAGCCTACCTTTTAGAGCCATTGTTGAAAGCCAAATTTTTATGACTCTAGGTAGATTACTTGGAAGATTTTCTTGTGTTATACTTGTGAAAATGACCGAGAACATACACTTTTAGTGTTGTTTTAGGGACATGATGTAAATTTGATGTGTGTGTTGAGTTTGTATTTAATTTTCAAGAAAGAATCTTCTCTAACAGATCTGATCAAAGACCTTAAAATTTTAAAACCTAAAAAAATTGAAAATTCAACTTTGATCTGTGAAGTTCCACATATGAAAAATTAAGTGACACCTACAGATAGTTATGTGATTCATAAACAACTGAAACGACATCTGACATCTATCAAAAATTGTGTAAGTCACTGGAACGTGCCTCCTAGAAACAATTCAACAAAGCCTATCAATAGGAAAACATCGCGTACTAACTACAGAGTGTCGCGTGCAAGAATTCCAGTCAACATGTACTAACATTAAAGTGACGCTTACACAACAGGAAGTGATGCCCAGAAACAAAGAAGGGAAAACATTGGATATTTCCCGAAGGTTTGAAAATAAGATACCTACATTTTTGGATACCCTTTAGGAGATTTTACCTTTGTATATTTTCAACTTGATCAGAATCCTCCATTTTTTAACATTTCACAAAATCATCCAAGGATTGATTATTTAAGTGAAGATAAAAGCCTAAGATCTCTATATGATTTATGTTCATGCTGACTTTTACTAGATCTCATTATATCAAGTCTACCCTGCAAACTGAAAAAACTTATCTAAGGCAGGAGTGTCCTTTTCTGAGTGATAACTTTACTTCTTCAAGACCCTTACAAGAACCTATAAAGGAGACGGAGCCAACAATGTCTTTTCCATTTGGCAACATGGACCCCGATCAAATCAGCCACGTTAACAAAGATACAAACTATTATGCCCTGCATCCCCGTCCCTACATTTTGTGTGCAAAATGTTGGGTCCCCCTTTTTTTCCCTTTTTGCTTTGCTTTTTGCTGCGGCTTTGCCTTGTCTTTCTTTTCTTTTTGCTTTTTTTCTCCAGGGTTTTCTTCCCCGGCGTGTGTTATTTTCTTGTTTTGTTTGTTTCTCTCTGGGATCCCGGATCCTGGAGGTTGCCTTTTGGTTGGAAGCTGGATTCCGGACTCCAGGATTTTTTGCGATGATGTTCCGAAGTCTTAAGAACATCTTCGTAAGGAATCCCCGGGCCTGGAGTCCGGAGGTTTTTCCGGACTTGAAATCTCCGAAAGGAGGAGGATTACTTCTTACCGCAGGTATAAATAGACTCTCCTGTCATTTTCACACTTACCATGATTAAAATCTTTGAGCAATTAGAGCGAAATAGAGTGATTTTGAAAGCGATTAGCAGAGCAGTTATAGAGAGATTTGTGATAATCAAAGCTTAACACCTTCTACTGTTCTCAGACATACGCTAGTGCTTCGTGGTGGTGATCTTGGCAGCTTAACGATTTGAAGTTGTTGCAGAGTTCTCCTAGTAATCTTTCCCTTCCTCCGCCTTCCGTATTTTCAGGTTGGTTTCTCTGCTTCCCTTCTCTTCACTTTGCTTTCATTTTCTGGTTTTCTTTGGGTTTGCCTATTTTTATTTTTGTTTGCTTTGTCCCTATTATTTCTTTGGTCTTCTGGTTTTACCACTTGCTGGAGGCTCGGCTCTACCAGAAGGTTGTCCACCTTCTGTGCAGATGTAGATAGTATGTAAATAGCCTATAGATAGCATATACATAATGTAAGTAGCTGTATATTCTTGTTTCAGCTTTGTCTGGTTTTTCCCGCGGGAGTCTTTTTGAGTGTATAAAGTTGTATATATGTTTATTTCTATAGGTATCCCTTGTATATCTCCTTCGTTCCATGTATATACCCCTCGGCTCTCTGTATATCCTTTCGGGCGGCTCAACGAGCTGGTCGAGCCACATTTTGCGTCTGGTTTTTCACCTCCAAGCTCACTTTGAGGCAAAAAACCACCTGTTTGAAACTCGGCTCTCGGTCGGTTTCAAATAGGCATTTTTCTCTCTCCTCCATCAAGGCTGTAAGAGCCTCATTTATTTCCCATGCACGCAATTACTTCTGGCCAAGTGGCTTTCCCTTTTCGCGCGTTCGAACAGTTGGCTCCGCCGCCAGTGCCATCACATCCATTCAATGCTAGTGCATGTGGCGTCCACGTGGACTTGCTTCCACATTCTTCTTTGCTAACGGTCCTTTCTTCGGGCCTCGGACCTCTTTCCGCCATTCATCCTAGGTCTTCGTCAAATGTGATAAAACTTTTCGGGCCCAGAGATATGATAAAAATACTAAGTTTGTGTTCTGCTTTTCGAGTACTTATACGTAAAACTAACTTTTTAGGAAAGGCAAAACACCACGGTGGTAAGGTCTCCGGACCCCAGAGTTACTATGTTATTTTGATAAATATTTTCTGACGGTCGCTTTGTCTCGCAGGTCCAGACTTCATTTTACAACCATGTCTGAAGCATCCGCATCATCTCCTCCCAGAAGTCCAGAGTTGCCATCCACAACCGAGACCAGGGCAGCGACAAAGTCAAAGATAGAGAAGGCCCTGGCAAAGCTACCCCTCACCATGAAGTATATGCAGGGTGAGGAGATTGTGGGCTCAAAGATTGAGTCCCAGGTAAAATTGATGACCGACCCCAGTGTCGGGACTTGGGCAGAAATGCAGGCCCTAGTAAAGATAATGCATATCCAGCGACAGGCTGGAGACAAAATCGCAACCAACATCGGAGGTTTCAGAATTCTCTGGGCAGCTTTCTTCCCATGCTCTGTGCAGTCTCCAAAGCTTGTTCTCACCCTGGCTGCCAACTATAACTCTTCCATCTGGGCCGTCATGCTTGCAGCTGCAGAACCTACGGGATTCCCCACTCCACTGGTGTCCCTTGACCCAGTTACTTTCCAAGCAGGCCTAGGAATCCCGCAATTTGATAGGGCCACAGTGGTCACAAAGACCAAGGCCTTGAAACAATTCAATCAACTGGAGGATGCTGCCTGGGTGTACATGAAAACCAATTGGCTCAAGGTCCCGAAGAGGGATCCAAAAAGAATGAAGATAGATATCCCCCACTCCGAATTCAAGGAAAGAATCCAAATGGGGATGATAGCATTGGCCCGGGTATTTGGGCAACCCTCTGCCCAAGAATTTGCAAAATGGATGTACTATTTCCTACTGGGCATCTCCACTAAGGGAGAATTCTTCGACTGGGCGACCATTATCTCCAATCATGTCGACTCCCAATTCTTGCAGTTGAACAAGAAGAAGAAGTTCTATATGACTTCTTATGTGTTCTGGGCTTTGGCCCAATAGAGGCCCCACTCCAATGGCCTACTTACAGATGGCATTCTCGGGCTTGGCCAGGGACAAAAAGCACCATGGGACCATTTCCCACAGATTCAATGGGAAGCCAGCTTCCCCAGTTATTGCCGGGTAAACGACTCCTTCATTTACTACCATTTGCTCACGCCCACCCGGGATGCCGGATAATGCCTGACTACTGAGGCGATGAAATTTGTTAGTAGTTATGGGCACTACTATATCCAGGTCCAGTAGCACACATACATTAGGGTCATCGACTTCTCTAGAAAACCCTACTTGTTGCCCAAGCATTGCGAGGACAAGATCGTGTTGCTAGAATATTGCCAACAGATGATGGAACTGCATACCCTCTTGGCCCACAAGAAGGTCCCAAATGTTTCGTTCCCAATCTCCTGTGGGAACTACACCTGCAATCTGGCCGCCACGAAGGAGGTAGACAATGAACTAAAATGTTATAACTTGCAGGAATTCTATCTGGCATGGAGAAATTTTAATCCGCATGGCAGAATTGCAACGGCACTGCCCCAGGCTTCGGAGCCCCACCACGCACACATGGAGGACTTTTGGGCGGATCACCAGGATGATATGGATGTGCGTAGCCGGCATTATGATACAATGATGGCCAGAATGATGCAGGAGCTAAAGCTCAAGAGGCTTCTCGGCGGGCTTCTCAGACGACGCCCCCACCATAGACCCCCAGTACAAAGAAAAGGGGATCGACAAAATGCCACTGCCGGTAATGAATTGGGCTATCCAGGAGGACCACACAATTGAGGACTTCACTTGGGAAGTAGTCGAGAGAAGTCATGCCTATTTTAAGAAGGCATGCCCTGGGAGTACGCGCCTAGCCTCCAGGCCGGTACCAAAAGTAGCACCACCACCGGTACCAAAGTTGACTCCAGGGGCCGGGACTTCTGCACAAGGCGCAGACAAAGGAAAGGGGTTAGAAACACCACCTTTCGCGCAGGAAGTCCCGATACAAGAGTAGACTAAGCAATCTGTAGAAGCCTCCCAACAGATGAGGGAGCAGTTGATCATAAGGCTCGCCACTCCCCCGCTAATGGCCGGACCAATTCGTCCTCCTTCCTCCCCGTCACTGGCAGCCTTGATAATTAAGGCGACGGGGGTGGATCCAACAGAGGCAGCAGCAATAGCCGATGCGGGGCCGCCTCTGATCACTCGGAGGAAGAGAAAGCATATTGCATAGCCAAAGGCAGAACCAACACCAAGGGCTTCCCTCCCAAAAGAAGTGGAGATCCTTTCCTCGAGTTCCCTGGAACCAGAGAAGGAAACAGAATAGGTGGACATCCCAGCCAATCCCCCTCTGGAAGAGGGGTTTGACATGTTTGCAGCCGATGAATTCAGAAATCTGCAAGGAGGTGACATAAAAGCAGGGACGAAAGTCCTAGAGCAAGAACAAGAGGCTGTGGATCTAGAAGACCTGGAAGTAGAAGCTGCAGAACAGGAAGAGCAGAAAACAGAAGAAAAGAGGCCAGAATCAGAGATTATCTCCGGGGCCCCAGGAACAGAAGGTCCGGGAGTGGACCAACAACCACCAAGTGAACAGAAGGCATCCGTTGGGGAACCTGGACCTGGAACTTCAGGACCAAGCGTAACCCCGTCCGCCGTGTTCCCAAGGCCACTCCCGGGGGCAACCTTTGGGCAGGTAATCACAACGGCCCAAACTCTGAATCTCGGCCCGATACCGCCCCTACTATCAACAGATGAAGAGAAAGAGGAAGAGCAGCATGAAGAAGAGATCCTTGAGGAAGCTGACCAGGGTCTAGACACATCAATTGACATCAGAGACCAGGCTGCGGAGACAAAAATTAAATATGTTGTTGAAGAAGAGGTTTCGGCAGGGAGAGAGACAGAGGAAGTACATGTTGAAAAGGATCAGCCACCACCGGACACCGGGAGAGAATCTGAAGAACACACTCTAGCAGGAAGGCCACCTCTCCCACCTCCATGGATGGTAGAAATCATAAAAAGGAAAGCCCAATCCACTCCAACGGTCCCTCTCTCCCAGGCCGAGATGATAGCCCTAGCCTAGGCCCTGCCAAAAGCAAAGAAGGCCCGGACAGTTTATACCCTCCAAACTGGGCCAGGCGGAGAAACAGTTGCGGTAGTGGCAACGCCTCCCCCAGACGCCGATGAAGCGACCATGGACCCCGCAGAATACAACATTGCAGAGGTATCTTTGGGAAAAAGAGGAAAGCAGGGCGAAGTGGACCTGCTAAAGGAGGCAGCAAGGGCAGTGGAGGCCCGATATAAAAAAGAGGCCTAGAGGCTCAAGGCAGAAAAGGAGAAGAATGCAAACCTTATGGGGTTGCTTGCAGAGCTAGCCCGACCCCTCAACACCACCCCTCCATAGACCTCCACATCAGAGGAGTTACCGCAGAGCGACATAGACTCCCTGCGAGTAATGAAGAAGAAGGCCCAGGCAGTAGACGAATGGGTCACTCTACAGATAGGAAACACCCAGCGTTTCCTAGCGGCCACTCTCCCAGATTTGTATATGGCCCGACAGATTATTTTACAAGCGGAAGCACTGATTGAGCAGTGGGAGAGTGACGCCGAGAATTACCAGGCGTGGAAGGTAGAGTTTGAAGAGCTCCTCACCCTGGGGGAAGACATAATTTTTGAATCTAGAATTCTGGGTGAGGAATCATTTGATTTCGTAAGGGCTCAGTACTCCAGACTGGACCTCACATTGGAGGTAACCAAGCAACTGGTAGATTCCTTACAAGAAAAGGTAAATACAGTAAAGACTTCTTCCAATTTGTACAAAGCATTTGTAATAAAGGCTTCCGGGGTTGATCCCCTTGGTACAAATACTTATACCCCCAAGGAATCAGTTTTGGGGAATTTTGATGAAATGATGGCATCTCGGTATCAATCCCCGGAGGGGATGGATGGGGCCCGAATGGAAAAACTGACCAAGATGGTGCTTAAAGGCCATGATGCCACACAGATGGAAGATAAGTTCAAAAATAATGTTCCAGACCTGGCGGAACAAGTTGAAGTGGCTAGGCACCGAAGGGCCAGCCTAAGGAAGATTGATGAAGATGGCATTTTCCGCATCCTTCAGGCCTTCAACGATAATAAACAGCCTTGAGCGTTCTCCGGAAACCAGCAAAATTTGAGCATTGAGCATTTTTTATTCTTTTGCGGTTGTAAGTTCCCAGATCCCAGAGTTTCAGATCCAAAATTTTGTATTCTTTAAAGTGATCTGTGTCCAGGTCCCTGAGGCCGACCGGTCACTTTCAAAGGCGGTTAATAAAGACTGTCAGAGGGTAGTTGGGCGCATCAAGAGGCATTGGCTCGGTAGTTGGTTTCTGACAGGGTGGTATTCTCAAGGCACCATTCAAAGGTACACCTGGCACATTGGAGATAGGGTGCCGCATTTCCCATTTATGAGGCATGTAGCCTCAGTCCCCGGGGGACCTACTTTCTTCTTTCTTCTCTCTGGCTCTCTTCTCGAGGCTGATTCTTCTGATATATATTCTTGTCTTCTTCTTCTGACATAGCAGACCTATTCCATCTCCAGGTCTTTTGTAGGGTGGCACAGGTAGTACCGGCCCCCAGATATTATATTTTATTAAAGCACAGTAAAATAGGGTTAGAGTTAGAGAGTTGTATAAATAAAATAATCGACCCATTTCCAAGGGTCGGCAAAATTGATGATTTTGTGTTCCATAAGCAATAGCAAAGTAATTTCTAGTTTTAGTGGCAGAGCTCAATGCTCCTTTGTTCTGTTCTTGGTAGTTAGATGCTCCCTTGGAGCCACCATTGTATCACGCACCAGTGCTTGCTGGACTAAACATTAATGAAGAAGGAAGGATTCTTGGCAATAAAGTTGTTAATGTCTCTGCTTCTGAGTTAATTGTATTTCATGTTTTAATGTTCTGTATGTCCTTTACTCTGATATGTTTAAGTAGATTAATGACCTCCTTATTCCGCTACTGATAAAATGCTAACTGATGGTTGTGTATTTCTTCAGTATTTAGTGTAGTCTTTCAGAGTATTGTTGATATTCTGGACTTTTCAGCATGACTGTAGTTAGATAAATGTTTCTAACCCTGCAGGATATTTTTCATTTTATTTGCTAAGTGTAGAATGCTCTGGGAAACCCTTACTATTCTGAATCTCCAGAGGAATGAATTGAAGTAACCAATTATCCCCCTCAAAATTAGTCACCTCTCCCAACCGAGCCCCGCATCGTCGTGACCCAACACCCAGGTGCTTGAAGGCCCAGAGGATTTATTTCCCCCGGACAACCTTTGCAGGCAGAGTTGGCCGATTTCTCCAGAACCCGATGACAACTTATGACTGTTGGCGGACCCGGTCAGCAAAGCCCCGTCAACAGAAACTGGCACTAGAAGGAGGGCATGAACTCATCCCCCTCCCAAGATTCTGATTTTACACCTCCTGAGGGTTCCCCGAGTTATATTTTTAGGAGACAAGCCTTTAGTGGGATTGGGTCCTTTTCCCCAGCTAAATTTGAAAGAGTCCTTAGGTCTGCTCCGAACCCCGGAAGGTTTGTCAAACTCGAGCCTCCTGCTGAAAAGAAGCAGACGTCGAAAGTCCTACCAGCCACTGTTGTCTGGGGATCTACCATACCCTTGAATACTTGAACTCCCCAGACGGTCCCGGGAACCAATACCCAAACTACCCAACATATAGTTCCCCCAATGGCTGCATATTTCAGAAACACTGGGTCCCCAATGGGCACTTTTCTGGGCGCAATCAATGATTTACCCTCTCACCCGGAGAAGATCTGCCCATGATATGAGCACTTAGGCTCACGGACCGCAGAAGAACATTTACAGGCATACAAGGATGCCATAAACCAACACCGGATCCAGCATGAAGATGTTGTGACCCACAGGTTTCCCCTATCCTTAGGATAGAGCGAGTTGAACTGGTACTTGAACCTTCCTGCCAACTCCATAAACACTTGGCAGGATATGGAGGATGCCTTCTTGGCTGCCTTTTGCGTACATGTGGACCCAGCCTGGTCCCATAGCCAGTTCATCTCCATCAGAAAGGAACCCAACGAACCCCTGGCAGCATTCAACCATAGGTTCCAGCGTGCCCTGAAGAGGTGCACGGGCCCTTTTGTCCCATCAACAGACGTTACCATACAGACATATCTTAACGCAATGGACCCTTTTGTTGCTACCCTCCTTTGGATAAAAACCACCTCGGGCGACCGGGATACTTTGGTGAATGTCTACAACCTGGCCTTAGAGTT
Source organism: Thuja plicata (assembly GCA_018584345.1). Taxonomy (NCBI): domain Eukaryota; kingdom Viridiplantae; phylum Streptophyta; class Pinopsida; order Cupressales; family Cupressaceae; genus Thuja; species Thuja plicata. The sequence goes on along the minus strand of MU227974.1, from coordinate 3,542,340 downwards.
GTCCCGCGGTCTCAATAAGTCCCCGGGCGGGATTGGACAGAACACACCTTTCAACATGATCCCCGGCGGAGCTGCTTATGTTGGGGGTTACAATCCCAATCTGGCAATAGGTGCCCCCTCGATGGCGGTGAATCCCCCGCCACCTTTGGTAGACCAACAGGCATGATATGTTTACCCTTCCCAGACCCAGATGACACCGGGTCTGGAAGTCTTCCCTTGGAATCAGCCACAGCAGACACAACAGACTCAAACACAACAATCTGGAGTGCCCTTCTTCCAGTCGTCCATGGCTGGAGGATTTCCGCCCTCGACTCTGGTTAATCTTGCTGCCTTCCCGGGAAGCCAACAACCGCCACAACCATCCCATTGTGATGCCAACACTCAGTTGACCGCCGAGGTTGAGTCCCTCCGGCGAATGCTGTCCACTTTGACTGTGGACATGGGTCAACTGAAAGCTGGGTCCTACGCACCTCAAAATTCAAATTCCCAAAGAGGGAATTTCTTCTCCGACCAATGAAACAACAATACCGGGGGAAGAAACTTTAACGGGCCCAGACCAAACCAACAATAATGGAACAACAACGCTAATACCAGAGGCCCACCTCCGAACCAAAGTACCAACCAAAATGGTGCTAGGCCATCCCATTTTACGCCATTCACAGACTTCTAGCCCATGACTAATTGGTGTAGACTACACGATAAGGTTCGCACAATGAAGTGAATTGTACCACTTTGGAGAAAGTTATAATGATCTCCCAGCTGGACAGACAGCAATCGCACGATACCGCTCCCCTGGAACCCCCTGTCCAAGAACAAACCCATAGTGCCTTCACCTGTGATACCATCTTCTTTGGAACTTCCGGGGAAGATGAGGAAGAATCTGAACTAGAGGGATTCTTTGACGAATCCATCCCGCCCTTTGAGGCCAACGCCTTTACCAACCCACGGGCTCCATACAACACCCGGAGTCAGGCGGGTAAAGGACTATCTTATATGCCTACACCTCCCACCAAAGACACTCCTCCTCCCCGGGGTAATGCAATTGATCGACCCGTCCCTCCAAAAGGTCCTAGCTCTAACCAAGCAAAAGATCCCACGGAGGAAAATCACCAGTTCCCGGGAGGAAGATTCGACATCACGAAGGCGTTAGAACAGATCACCACCTCCATGACCTTGATGGAGGTTTTGTTAAATTGTCCCAAGTAGAAGAAGTCCCTTCTGAAGCTCTTAGGGAACCCAGAAGTAGTCATCCACCCACCTAAGACTGTCTCATTCGAGGATGCTAACGCGGCTATCTTCCAGGGAAACAATGAGGATCCTCCCTTCCTACTAGGCCTGAACATCTATGGCAAAAATATACATAACTACCTAGTAGACTCCGGAGCTTTGGGTAACATCATGCCCTTATCCATTTGTTAGAAGCTCGGACTCCACCCCACCCCGTCTAATGGCGCAGTGATCCAACTGGATAAGACTGCTGTAAAAATGGTGGGAGAACTGAAGAATGTCTGGATACATCTCATCTAGGACCCCAGGATAGCCAGCATCATTGACATCCAAGTGGTGGACATCCTAGAGACTTACGGGATGTTACTAAGTCAGAATTGGTCTAAGTCCTTAAATGGATAATTTTTGACCGACTTCACCCACTTATGGCTTCCGTGGGAAGGAGAATCCAATCAGATCCGGGTCGAAAGCGAACCCCGGATGAAACAGGCCCTTACCGATTTTGGGAGGGTCAATGAAGTCCTTTTCTCCGAGTCTTCTCTGGGGGTGTACCGACCTCTTGAAATCTTAACATTTGATTTCATCCCTGGTGAGGATCCCATAGTATTGAAAAAAGCACAAGACTTGGAAGAAAAGGTGAGAGTTGAAGTTAACTCTCAGGGTTCAACAGCGACCCTTACCACACTCCTGTCTGGCACTTGGTGCCGAGTGCATTACCAAAAACATTCAGAGCACGAGTGTGAGCCATGCCTATCAATCGCTACTCGGCAACTTGATATCCTCCAGAGTGAACATACAACCGTTTCCCCGGGACCCAGTACTTCTACGGGATGCACTCCTTTAGTGCCATTCACCCAGGAATCACCAATTGAAATGCCTCCGGGGATAAGTTTCACTTCCACGTCGGTAGTCCAGGAGGAAATCCCCAAGTCTCCTAGCGACAATCCAAATAAAACTCCCCGTCCCCAGCCCTAGATTATAAACAATGACTTATGGACCCTTAAGTTCGACGGGTCCCGATCCAAACAAGGCTGCAGGGCCGGGGTAGAATTAATCAACCCGCGAGGAAAATCCTTCCTCGCGTCCTACAGATTGCAGTTTAACTGTACAAACAATGTCACAGAATATGAGGCCTTGGTCCTTGGACTCCTATTCGCACTAAGGAAAGGTATCACCCACCTCCGGGCTCTGGGTGATTCAGAGTTGGTTGTTAAACAAGTCCGGAGTCAATACACATGTCACGAAAAAAGGCTGGCCGCATATCGCAACCGGGCTTGGAGCCTTATTGAATATTTTGATTCCTTTGGCATTGACCTTATTCCCCGGCGACGGAACTATGTCCCAGATGCCCTAGCCATTTCTGCCAGCACACTTGAGCCGATGGCCGGCTCACGACTCCGGAGGTTTTCAGTTGAGATGGTCCCCACCCCCTCCATTCCAGACAATGTTACCCACTTTCAAGTTTTTGAGGACGATCAACATATCCTGGCCTTCATGGCCAATGTTGGTGTTTTTGAGGATCAGATAGTGGAGGAACGAGACCATGATGACACTGGACAGGGTGATGAAGATGATGGGATCATGGACTTGCCCACCAACACTATCCCTAAGGGGATGGTTGCATTAGAGTGAATCTTTGATTCAGATCCTTGGGCCCGTGAGAAGGTATCATCCTCCCCTGAGGGAGGAAAGTTTGAAAAGGTTAACATCAGCCAGCCCGGTGAAGAAAAGACCATCCACATAGGCACCTCCTGTTCCCCTGAGGAAAAGGAGAAGATTCTCGCGGTTCTCCAAGAATACATTGATGTAATCGCCTGGGGGTATGAAGACTTAAAGACATATGACACATCCATCATGACCCATACCATCCCCCTGAAACCAGATGCTAAGCCCTTTCAGAAAAAACAAAGACCAGTCAACCCCCTGATAGAGCCTCTGATTCATCAGGAGGTAGAAAAACTGCTGTCAGCTCAGATTATCTTTCCAATCTGGCATACTACATGGGTTGCCAACCTGGTCCCAGTCAGGAAGAAGAACAGCGAGATCCGCCTTTGCGTGGATTTTTGAAATTTGAACAAGGCATCTAGAAAAGATAATCACCCTCTCCCCTCCTTGGATGAGGTGTTGCAGATAGTAAATGGATCCTAGATGATGTCTTTCCTGGATGGATATTCGGGATACAACCAGGTCATGGTCAAATATGAAGATAGAGAGAAAATAGCGTTCACCACCAAGTGGGGAACGTTTGCATACAGAAGAATGCCCTTCGAGTTGATCAACGTGGGGGCTACTTTTCAGAAGGCCATGGACATTGCGTTCGAAGGCCTTGTAAATTGATGCATAATCATCTACATGGATGATTTGACCGTCTTCTCCCGGGATAGGCGTGATCACGCCGCTCACCTCACTCAGATCTGTGAGAGATGTCGCCGGTATGGAATATCCCTCAACCCCAAGAAGTGCATATTCAGGGTCACCGAGGGGAAGTTGCTCGGGCATATCGTCTCTGAGAAGGGTATATCCATAGACCCTGATAGAGTCAAAGCATTGCTAAACCTACAAATGCCTGGTAGCAAGAAAGAAATGCGATCCTTCTTTGGAAAAATCAACTTCGTGCGTCGATTCATCACAGGATTCGCAGAGATAGTTAAGCCACTCAACGAAATGATGAAAAAGGATACCAAAATTG
>MU227974.1:3497891-3529575 GCA_018584345.1 Thuja plicata | reverse complement strand
CTAAACATTAATGAAGAAGGAAGGATTCTTGGCAATGAAGTTGTTAACGTCTCTGCTTCTGAGTTAATGGTATTTCATGTTTTAATGTTCTGTATGTCCTTTACTCTGATATGTTTAAGTAGATTAATGACCTCCTTATTCCGCTACTGATAAAATGCTAACTGATGGTTGTGTATTTCTTCGGTATTTAGTGTAGTCTTTCAGAGTATTGTTGATATTCCATACTTTTCAGCATGACTGTAGTTAGATAAACATTTCTAACCCTGCAGGATCTTTTTCATTTTATTTGCTAAGTGTAGAATGCTCCGGGAAACCCTTACTATTCTGAATCTCCGGAGGAATGAGTTGAAGTAACCATCTATCCCCCTCAAAAATAGTCACCTCTCCCAACCGAGCCCCGCACCGTCGTGACCCGACACCCAGGTGCTTGAAGGCCCGGAGGATTTATTTCCCCCGGACAACCTTTGCAGGCGGAGTTGGCCAATTTCTCTGGAACCCGGTGACAACTTATGACTATTGGCGGACCCGATCAGCAAAACCCCGTCAACAGAAACAACAATGGAGGTGGTGGGGTTAATAATAATAATAATCTTGGAGGAGAAAATGTTGACCCTAACAACCAAGGGTCAAACAACAATAACATGGGAGGAGGAAACATTGACCCTAACAACCAAGGGTTAAACAACAACAATCTTGGAGGAGTAAATCTTGACCCTAACAACCAAGGGTTAAATAATAGCAATAACAATGGGGGAAACATTGACCCTAATGATGAAGAAGAAACCGATGAAAAGTTCAATGAAGCAATGCAAATTCCCTTCTTCATGAAGCTCATGGAAAAAGTGTTGTAAAAAGACAAAGAAAAATACTTCCTAGACTTAGCACAAATGGGTCTCAAACTTCCCCATGACTATGATGTCAATAAACTTTAAAAAAAAAAAGTTGAGGCTAATCCTATTGATATCATGAACAAACAATTCAAACTCTTCCAAATGTAATTGGACACGATGAAACAAATTAGGGTTCCTAAACCCTTTTCTATCGAAGCTTTGTGTCCTTTTCTTTTTGATAAGACATTAATTATGGTTCCATTCCCAACCAATGCTATCTTTGTTAAGTATGAAAATTATGAAGGAACAATTGATCCTCTAGACCACTTAAGGGGATTTTGCGCATTGAGTCTAGAGTTCATGCATGATACGACTTACCTCATGAGGTTATTTCCTAGAATTTTAAGAGGCATGGCCATGGAGTGGTTTTCGAAGTTACCCATCGGCATCCAAACCTTTGAAGAGTTGGCCTCCAAATTCATGACTCATTATTCCTACAATATCAAACATGAGGTTACGATGATAAATTTATATAATTCCAAGCAACAAGAGGGAGAAGGATTCCTACTTTTCTTACAACGATGGAGAGCGGTATTTGCTAGATACCCTCGAAGTGTACCTGAAAAAGAGAAGATGGATATCTTTATTAATAGCTTAACTAATGAGATGAATTATCAGTTAAGACTACAATTTCCTAGGTCTTTCCAAGACCTAATTGAGAATGGGGTTACCATGGAAGAGGTATTGGTCAAAAGTGGAGAACTAAAGCTTTATGAGAATAATAACAATAATACCTCCAATAACAACCAAAATAGAAATCCTCCTAACAATAACCAGTTTTGGATGAGAAATAACAATAAAGGAGTGGTTAATGATGGAGTTGTAGAGGCTAACAATTTTAAGGCCACCCCTTTCAAATTTACTAAAGGATTTTCTCAAGATAATAATGTGACCCAAGAACCCAAAGTACCTTTCAACAATAACAATAACAATAATAACTATGGGAACAATAAAGGGGCTAACAAGCCTAAGACTTTCTTTACACCAACTCCTAAAAGAACATTCACACCTTTGGGTGAACCCCTCGAGAAGGCATTAAAAACCTTGATTGATAATAAGCTTATTGACTTACCTGGAGCTCAACCATATGAACCAAAAATCAAACCTACATGGTGGAGTGAGTCTAGTCATTGTGAATACCATAGAAATAAAGGACATAAGACCAATGATTGCATGTGTTTGAGACACGTAGTGCAAGACCTAATTGAAAATGGTGTGATAAAGGTGGAAGGCCCTAAAAATAATGAGGATCACACAGCCTTTAAGACTCCTTTCTACAAACATGAAAAAGGTGAATCTTCCAGGTCAAACAATGGACAGAACAATGGAAATAATTTGAGAGGCACCAACAATGTAAACTTTGTCCATACCTATGACAATACTATTAATGCTCTATCTGGACATGATAGTACTATCAATGTTGTGGTAATCAAAGAACAACCTGTTCAAGAGTCCTCTAATGTTGTGACTAGGGGGAAAGAAGCAAGAGTTACCCTACAAGGAAGTACCCCTAAAACCTTTGGTCTTACTTCAACAACTACTTTGGCTAAACCAACATCTTCTTTAATAAAGCCTTATAGTTTGGTGGATCAATTGCATAAAACTCCAACACAAATCTCTATTTTGGAGTTAAAACTATCTCCTAATCACAAAGAAATATTGGAAAAACCCTTAGTGGAAACCAATGTTCCTATAACCTTGGAGGAGAATAAGTTTCAAAATATGGTAGGACATCTCATAGCTCCTCATTTCTTTTCATTCTCCAAACAAGATGACATGTCTATTACCCACCCTCAAAATTTTCCCTTGCATATAGAAGTGCTAATCCAAAGGCATAGGGTTAAGGGAGTTCTCATTGATGGGGGAGATGGTCTCAATATTTGTACTTTAAACCTTGTCAAGTATTTATGGATATCTGAATCATTCATTGAACCTAATAAGCAAATCACCATTAAGGCTTACTATGAGGAAGAAAGGTCTTCAAAAGGCATATTTTTTTACCTATCCAAGTGGGACCTATCAAAAAAGATACCATATTTCAAGTTCTCATCCTGAAATTAACTTATAATATCCTATTGGGAAGACCTTGGATTCATGAGATGCAAGTGGTACATTCTACTTGTCACCAATGCATAAAATTTCCACATAGAGGTGAGGAGATCACAATTGGAGTAGACTCTAATCCCTTCCAATATTGCAACACATTGAAGCCAAGTCATGAATTATTTATTCCTCACAATGGGGAAGGAGTCATCCCTAATGATACTAATGAAGAACCTAAAGAAAAAACTTCTAATTTGACATCAAATGCCACTTCCATCTCAAAGCCTAATAAAACTAACTCAACTACAAAAACTAAGGGAAGGCAAAAGATGATTTATGAGGGTCAAAATTCACATGATAATTTAGTTAAGACTTCTACATTGAAACTTTGAAACCTACCAAGGAAGAAAGAGAACAAGCTAAGAAGGATCAATATCAAAAGATGAGTGAATTGATGCACACCTTTGAAAAACAATGTAAAATCAACTCCAAGGAAGTGGGGGAATATTCCATTTCCCTATTTGATTTACCAACCTCTCCTAGGACACATGGGAAGCCATCAAGTGCTCATCCCCATCATAAATACAATTCTCATTTTGTAAGAGAGAGTAATAAATCTTCCTTAGAGAAGGAGGATAATGAAGTACTACAATGGCTCTATAAGGAAGAGGGAACTTCAAATAATTCTATGGAAAGGGTACAACACATCAACATTCAAACCAATAAATATGGGAAAGGGTATCAAATCATGCAAAAAAATGGGATTTAAGGGAAGAGGTTACAAGCAATAAGGAAGAGGTTACAAAAGGCATTGAAGTAGATCTTGAGAAAGTACAAGCAATAATGGACATGGAAATCCCTAAGAATATTAGCCAAATGAGGTCTCTTCAAGGAAGAATTCAATCTATAAGGAGGTTCATCTCCCAATTGGTGGAAAAATGTCATTCATTCACAAGGTTACTACATAAAGACACTATTTTTACATGGGATGGAGAGTATGACAAAGCTTTCACATTGTTAAAAACATACTTGGTGAATCCACCCATCTTAATGTCACCTATTAAAGGAAAAACTTTGTTACTTTACATATCAGCAATGGAGAAATCTTTAGGGGTCCTACTGGCACAAGAAGACAATGAAGGAAAAGAAAGATCCATTTACTACTTGAGTAGAACATTGATAAAGTATGAATTGAACTATAGCTTCATGGAAAGGGCTTGCCTAGCTGCAGTGTTTGCCTCTCAAAATATTAGACATTACATGTTGATGCATAAAGTGAAGTTAATTGCTAAAATTTATCCTTTGAAGTATCTACTTAGTAAAACAACCTTAACATGAAGAATTTCAAAGTGGGTGATGGTACTTAGTGAGTTTGACATTGGGTACGTGGATATGAAAGAAATCAAGGGACAAGTCATTGCTTATTAGTTGGCCAAACATCCTTTAGAGTCTACACATCCAATTAAAGTGGAATTTCCTTATTCAAAGATTGTCAATGTGGAAGCAAAGACATGGACTGTATATTTTGATGGATCCTATACTCAAAGTGGTTCAGGGGAAGGAATTCTTTTGATAACACCTCAAGGTTGTACAATTCCAAAATCTTACAAACTAGTGTTTCCTTGCACAAATAATATTTCTGAATATGAAGCTTTGGTCATAGGTCTCAAAATGGCTTTGGAATGGAATGTCATATAATTACAAGTTTATGGAGACTCTCAATTAGTCATCAACCAAGTCAATGATGAATACAATACCAAAGATGAAAAATTGATGCCATATAAAAGGATGGTGGATGATTGGAAAAAATATTTTTCTTTGATTACCTTTGAGAAAATTCCAAGAGACAAAAATAGAGCAACCGATGCAATGGCTAATTTAGCTTCATTACTCCAAATGCCTGATCAGAATGCGAGGTACAAATTCTTCGTGGAAGAGTTGGCAAAACTGACATTTGACTTACCCGATACCCAAATAATTACCCTTCTTAATGGACATGACTCACCTTGGTATGGAACAATTTATACTTATCTTAAAAGCCAAACCTTTCCTTTAGACCAAACACGAGCCCAAAAATGACATTTCATAAGACAATCGGCTCGTTATACCATCCTATCAGACACATTGTATCGTAAGGGTCTTGATAGAATGCTCCTTAGATGTCTAGAGGAAGAGGAATCGAGGTTAGCTTTAAGAGATGTCCACGAGGGGATTTGTGGGTTGCATTCTAGTGGATTAAATTTAGCAAAGAAAATCCTTCGCATGGGGTATTTTTGGAAAACCTTAGAAAAAGATGCTTGTCAATTTGTGAAAGTTTGTGCTAAATTCCAATATCACAGAGACATGATTCATCCACCTACACAAGAATTACATCCATTTGTTACACCATGGCTATTTTATCAATGGGGTTTTGATCTAATTGACATGATTTACCCACCATCTTCTAATGGACATAAATATATCCTCATAGTAATAGAATATTTCACTAAGTGGGTAGAGGCTATTCCTTTGACAACTGCCATGGGAAAGAAAATTTCCATGTTTATCCTTAATCACATTTTTTTTTTGATATGGTATTCCTCATGGAATCATTACGGACAATGGAAAACAATTTAAGAACAAAGATATGGATGAACTTTGTGAAAAATTTCATATTATTCACCATTCTTCCTCCATTTACTATCCTCAAGGTAATGGACAAGCCAAGGCTACAAACAAGAACATCCTCAAAATATTGAAAAGATTGGTTAATAAGTCAGGAAGAGATTGGCATATTCAGATAAACCCAACATTGTGGGCCTATAAAACTAGCATCCATACACCAACAGGAGCTACACCATTTTCATTGGTTTATGGGGCCGATGTTGTTCTATCCTTAGAAGTTGAAATACAATCCCTACGAGTGTCACTACATGGATTAATCACAGATGAAGATTATAGGGTTGCCCGACTTCAACAATTAGAATTGTTGGAGGAACATCAAACATAAGCATATGATCATTTGAAAGTATATCATAATAGAATTTTAAGAAACTACAAGAAGTACATTAAACCAAGAGCTTTTCAAGTGGGACACTTAGTGTTAAGAGAAAACCCTAAAAATTAGGCAGATAGGGAAAAGAAAGGAAAATGGGAAGCAAATTGGCTTGGTCCTTTTGTAATTGTTTCTTCTTTTGGAATGGGAACATACAAACTAGCTGATTGTGAAGGGGATGAGTTGCAAGAACCCATTAATAGCATTCATTTAAAGAGGTTTCGTACCTAAATCAAATAAAAGAGTATCAGATGAGTTAGCATATTCTTTGTACATGAGAAAAAAAAATTTAAAAAAAAAAGAGAAAATATCAAAATACAAAAAAATCAGAAAGATAAAAAAGCCAAAAACAATGGAAAAGCAGAAAAAATTCAGAAAAAATTCAGAAAAAAGGAGAAAATTAAGCATGAAGAAAGTCAAAAACATTGCAAAAATAAAAAATGTTGTCTTGGTGAAAACCTATCAAATAGGCACCTTGATGATAAAAAAAAATTGAAAAAGAGAAAAGTGCCTTGGTAAAAACCTAGCAATAGGCACCTTGGTAGCAAAAAAAGTAAAAAAGAGAAAAAGAGAAATAATCCCAAATGGTGAAAACCTAGAAATAGATACCTTTTGTCCCTTAGGTCTTTCCCTATCACATTTGTACATATTGCATTTCACCATTTCCTTTGTACATATCCTCATTGCATCCGTCATTTGTGCATAGCCATAATTAATTCTCAAAGTTGCATGGTTGCATTCTAGGTTTCATTTTCCCTAAGTTTCACATTGATCACATTTATCACTTGGGGGCAAACATCATGAATTTTGGTACCAAACGGATTCAAAAGTGCAACATCTTGGTCACATGACAGAAGCAAATTTTCCGAATTTAGAGGAGCGCTATTTTGGAACCTATGATGGATATCATTTTTCAACCCTAAACAACTTGATCCTACAACATGATCCTTGAGTCTCATTGACTTATTTTATCAGGATTAAAAATTTACAACACCATACATGATCAAAATGTTTGGAATTCTTTTTGAAAATATTGATACATTGCGATACACTTGAAATTTTTGATGAGTTTCTCATTGAATTTTTCGAGTCATGTATTTTTAGCTAATCGATGATGTTTCGACTAGATTGGCGATGATGGAGACATGATGTTTTCTTGGATTTTGTGTGATTGTTTTGAGGGAGATTCTTTAACTTGTGTGAATTTTTCTAAGGACATGGTCATCAAAGAACCATCGAGGACATTCATATAGGAAGGAGGATTAACCTTTGTTTGTTTACGCAAAAGGATACCTTGGCTATTTAGAATTTCAATATCTTAATACCAAAATCTTCTTGTAACATTGAATCCATTGAAACCGATATTCATACTCCCATAGTTGGTCATTCAACTAGTGAGGGTTGTACTAGGTTACTAAAAGAGGTTACCAACTAAGATGAAAGTCATATTCATATTCTTATGGTCACAATGGCACCAGTAAGGATTGTAACGACTCCTAGTTCCACAATGCTCAATGATGAAAATATCTCTTTTGCAGTTCTTTCACAAAAAGCTAGTGACCTGTAGTTGCATTGCATTGCATATTCATGTTAGATTAATTGCATTATTTAGAGTAATTTTTACAATTACAAGGGGGTTCATCATTTTGGAGGTTACATAAAAACTCAATGGTTTCAAATTAATTATGTAAGATTTTATTTTGCATTCAATCATAGCATTACTCATTAATCATTATTTATACATCTCTTGCGAGAAACAAAAGAAAAGATACATTAATCATTATTCAATTATCCTTCATCTTTTAGAATTACATTTCATAAACTAAGTTGCATACATTAAAATCCCAAAAATATAGTTGCATTCATTTTACCATTGCACTAATTATTGCATCCATATCGTTGCATTGCATCACCCATACATCAAAATAAAATTAAAATCATATAGAAATAGTTGCATAATCATCATTTGCATCCATATATCTATGTCATAATCTAAGACATTGCATCCATAGCATAAATAAAAATAAGTGCATCATAGACATCATGTAGATATGCATATAAAGAAATCTCACATCAACATCAAATCAACATCAAAAGGAAATAAATCAAATATCATCATAGATAAATGTCCATCATCAAAATGCCTAGAAAAAATCTATATATCAAAGATGCATCGACAAAATGGTCCATACATCAGTCCTGATCAAAACTCCATATGATACATCAATGCAATATCATGTTATCAAGCTCATATCTATCTCAAGACCCAACCGGGGAACCTAATCCATCTCCAGCTGCACTTGATTCATCCCATGACCCATCGAAACCCCTATCACCTTCTCTATCCTGAGTGTAAGGTGGTGCTTGACTTGTGCTAGCACTCATAGGTAACTGAGCCATCATAGCCAAGAACTGTTGTAACATCATAGTCACATGCTCCAAGCATCCAGTAACTGCAATCATCCCTACCTATAATCCTCTCACATCCTGTACTAAGCCATCAATGATAGGAGGAAATCGAGGTGCCTGAGGTGCTTGTTGTTCCCAAGGTGCTAATGGTACCTGTGGTATCACCTGTATCTGAGGTGCACCTTGAACCTATGTTGCACTAACCTATGGATCTACCTAAGAAGGTGCATGTCTCAGAGGAGATGCTGGTATCTGTGGATCCTGACCCTGTAAAGGAACCTGTCTAGCTTCTTGTACTTGTCTTTGTCTCTATCTATCACAAGCTACATCTAGAATGGCTTAAGCTTGCCTCTACATCGGTACCTATACTCGCCTCTGTCTAGGCTTTCTAAACCCACCACCTTGAGCCCTCACATGTCCACCCCAAATCCGAGGTCCTATAGCTCTCTATACCCAAGGAGCCCTAGGTACTCTATGTACTCTCTGCCTCCATGGTCTCCTACCACCATCACCACCATCATCCCCATCTCCACCATCATCAATAGAAAACTCATCAACATGAGCAATCAACTCTACTGGATCTTGGAATCTAGTGAATCTATGTCGAGAAAACCACTCTCGATACTCAACGGACATCCCTACATCGGCCACATGCTCCATCATATCCCATATGACATGGCCTAGCTACTCGATCTCTGTACATGCAAACTAATAATCTACTTGACCTCCCCACATGGATCACTTTGCCTGTACTCTCACATATACTACCATGCCCGACAACATATCTTGAACATGACCATATTGTCGAAGGACTCTCCCAAAGAAGAATCTCTCTAAACATAGTGGTGATCGACCAATCATCTAAGGGGAAAACATATATGGAAGCTCATCATCATCCTCTCTCCATCCCTCACATCCCAAATATGGTCTCCATATGACCTGATCAATATCGTCGATAGTCCGATGCCAAAACTCAACCTTGCCCAGACAATGTTGGACAATCATGCCATCATATAGAAATGCATAAGGATATCCTCGACCTCACACTCATGCTGATATAGGTATGGTAATTGGGATATGCTCGTAGGTCCATAGCTATAACAAAACTGCACCTGTAGATATAGCCGCACTGTGCCTATATACAACCTCGTGTAAATCATGATATAGCTAGGCTAGCACACAAGATCTCCAGTCTAATCTCTAAGGATGAGCAATCAAGTCCTCTAATATGTGGCCCCATCTGACTAAAAATCCATGACCTCTCTTATCTGGTAAGAGAAGTCCTCCAATCACTACTCCTAACAACGTTGGCAAAGTAGGAAAAGAAGTAAATTGTGCCCATGTAATGCTGTCATCACCAATAGTGGCATCTCTGAACACCCATCTACATGTGCTACCATTGTAGACTTGATCATAGTAAACCCACTCTCCATGGGTCAGGATCCTCAACAATATGTATACAGCCTTTGGTGTGATGGTCATTTCACTGAGGGGTAGATGGAAGGTATTATGATTAGACTACCAACGCTCTGCCATAGTTGTTAATAAACCTTGGTTCAACTGAAACTGAGGGAGATCAAGAAGGAATCCAAGCCCACATGTCTCGATCATACATCTCTCTGGAAGGGTCATCTCATTGACTAGATCAAATACCCAAGATGCTACATTCCATACATATAACTTATGGTAATGTGCCTGTATTTTGCAAATTAAGTGAATTATATTAGTATCTTTCTATTGGTGGATCATTCTAAGTCAATCAAACATATTAAATCTATCTTTTCTCTTTTTGAGCTCATCAACCTATTGTTCCTAACCTCTAGATCTTGAGAAGGGATCAATTCGAAATATCTTTTAATCAATCTGATTGACACATCAAACATTCACAGGTATGATTATTCTAATATCCTAAACACTAAGTAACATCATGGAATCACATCTTTTGAGCTTGGAAATCAATCTGGTTATCCGGATGATCAATCACAGACAAATTGTTCTATCTAAAATTAGGTTTTCATCAAACTATCATTGTACGTGTCACTTGATTAAGTGGAACTGTCATTTCATGCTAAGCATCATTGATAACATCATATGCATCATTCAAAGTTTTGGAGGTGTTTCTTTACAACATACATGGCATTTGCAAGTCCTATGTGGCATTCAAACTGTCCTATGCGGCATTTAAATCTTCATTTTGCAAAGGGTTTCCTATGCATCAGTACAAACATGGGGTAAACATTTTAACCTAATTGCTAAGCATTATTTAAAACTTTCTATGTTATTTAACTGCACAGAGGTGACATTTAACTATCTTAAGCATCATTCAAACATTCCTAATTGACATTTTGCTAAATCTAATCTAAAAAGCATCAAAATTGACAATAAATGCTATAAAAAAGAGCCATAAATGCACTAGGAAGGTTCAAATCACTCACTAGAGGTCCATAGTTAGGAGGTCTCTGATACCAGCTCACTCTCTTGAATCGATGCTCTCGAATAGGGACCACCATTACTCTCAATCACAGAAGGATCAAAGCAAAATCTCAATAGTCAAAAGTGAAAATGAATAGTAAATTTGGGTTTTTCAACCTATTTAAGCTATTTTTACCTAATTTTGGAGAAATGTTTACCCCATGTGACCTAAATCTGCATTTTTTGTGAGCTGGGGCATTTAGTGATCTTATCATTATTCTTTATGTTTTCAGAAATGAAATCATTTGGATCTACTTTTTACATCAATCTCCTCATATTTTGCATCGGGACATCAAAATGTTTTCATTTATGAGGGGGCATATATCATCAAATTGTCAAATCAGCATTCTGCATCACATTTTATATCAAATCTAGGGCATTAAAATTTCAAACTTTTATGAGTGGGGCATTCTGCATCTTATCAATCAGGTTTGACATCATGTTATCAAGTTTCACATCATGGTTTCAAATTAGTTATCAAATCAGGGTCTCAAATCAAATTATGTTATCAAATCAGATTAGGTTGAATCACTCAATCAATCAGTATCAAATCAATGATCAGGACATGCAATTTTTTTTTAATCAATGCGCTTCATGCATCAATTCAAAGAGGGGCATTTATAGACACCCAAAACTGATTAGGTGTCTTAGTATTATCAAAATCTACAAATCTCAGTAAAATCTCATCAAATGCTTCAAAATGGATCAAAATCAAATTCAAATGGACATTTTTCAATCAAAGTGGATTAAATCAAATTTAAATCAAGGGATCAATTAATCATGAAATCAAACAATTAAATACAAGCCTAAAATGATTAATCAAATTATGCAATTGATTTTAATCAATTAATTGTATATTTTAAATCAAAAATAAAATTGAACCTATTGCCTACATGGCTAAATTAATTAAATGATTGAATTAATTAAAATCCTAATATCTTTTCAACACAAATAAAGGAGTCAATAAGAATTGAGAATACACTTGCACATGGATCACTCCAATTTTGCATCTCAACCTATCATTTACCCTTTAAAATCTCATCCACTCATCTTGTCCCACCCTTTGAGGACAACATTTATATGGTCCCCTTATTTGAATCCATTTGAGAGATCAAACTCAACCAAGGGTTAACCTATGGTCAACTCACTCTACCCCCTACCCTTGGGATTTTACTATAAATACAAGCATTTTTCAAGCTTAAAGAATCCTAGAAAATTTGAATGCAAAGCATCCTCATTATAGGCAGTTTTATAGCATCTTGAGAAATAGTGAGAGAATTTTCATAGCAAATTGAGATATCATATCATTTCATGAGAGCATTTGAGTTCATATTTGTATCAAATTGAGAGAATTGAGAGCTAGATTAGGCATTTTATCATATGTTTCTCATTCTAGGATGGTCACTAGTGGAGATTAAGGCTGAGAGCTCTACTTGCAAAGCCTAGTTAGAGAACCATGGGATGTTATGGATGTTAAATGAAATTCTTTAGATTAATTTTCTTATTTATTTCCATAGAATTGTAGTTAATTGTCCTAATTTCATGAAGGTGTATTAACTCACACACAATACCATAGTAGCATGCAATACTCTCCCAATATTTCTCAACTCTGAATCATGTAAGTATGAATCATGTAAGGACACATGTGAGGGATCAATCTGGTCATTTGTAAGCAATTTGGTAAAACTTCGATGAACTGGACATGATGAAGTGTCCTGGTAGACTGGTGAGGTGCATCCTCCTCAACTGTAGTTTTCTAAGGAGCTGTAGGTGGTGCAGGAATATCCTCCTGTCTTTGTGCACCCTGAGAATTTGATCCAGTAGATCTACTGAGAATGGTGGAGATAAATTCTGGGACATCCTTGAGAGGAACCCCGCCGATAATTTGTATAGCCTTATATGTGCAAAGTAGGTCACTGGCTAAATATGCACTTGTACAACATAACTGGTCCAAATTTGATATAGCTTCAACCTAAAAGGGAGATGGTATATCTACTATACAGTATGGATCATCAGTAGAGGATGCAACCTTTATAGGTGGAGGAATGCCAGAACAAGAATGTAGCATGTATCTCCCTAAATGATTAGACGATATCTTATGAACCTGTGTCGCGATACTAGAAAATAAATCTATCCTGATACTATGATTAGGTACAGTCTATCCTGCAGCTACCATTTCCAAACCTTTTGGTATGACCATAAGGTTTGGACCCACCCTTACCCGCTTATTAGTGGACACTGGGGCATTAGGACCTCTGAATCTATCTGATAATCTCCCCATCCTCTGCCCAACATGACCAGGAAAATCTGTTTAATCAACATCATGATGCAAATGAAATTTTGAAAATAATTGTTTGCAAAAATACAGTGGAAGCTCATCCTTCTTGGGGCCACCTATGATAAGAACCCAACCATCGAGGATATATAAACGGTCCAATAAGGTCATCGTCACACCGAGTAGTCATATAACCTCTGACCTGCGCTCTATCTTGGTAAAAATGAAACATGGTCTTCACCATAGCGGTGGAGACCTCTGAATCAACCTCTCTATACTTCACAATGCCAGTAACGCTATGGGAGATAGAAGTATAGAATGTATCAATAGATATACTATCATAAGGGTTGTATGATTGAACTGTGTCAATCATACGAACCAGGTCCTCTCTAATGACCTTCACCCTATCCCTATTAGGGAGGATGGTGGATGACTGGATACCCTGATCAAGAACATCAATAGCTCATGTCAATTGAGCTATGGTACTGGCAAATAAATCCTCCCTGCTCTCTCTAGAATTAGCTGATCTATGAGAAGAGTGGGAACTAAGACCCCCATGTACACTGGCATCTCCAGAATCTACAGGCAATGTCCCTCTACCCGATGCCATGTGATATAAAAAATAGATGTATATGCTCAAAAGTATAAAGAAGAATATATGTCTAGATCAAGCTGCACATGTACATAGTCCAATTCTAATTTAATCATATATTTTTAAACACGTGTGTTACAAATAAATAAACTAGAAAACACTAGAATGCATATACATTTGAATGAAAAATGATTTAAAATCATATATACATACATGTGCATATATTTTCTAACGAAAAGAGGTTTTGAGTTATGGATCAATCTTGTCTGTAGGTTTAAAACTAGCCTAGTTGAATATAAATAATATTTCATGTTTAGGTTTAGGGATCAACTTGGTATATTTATCAATTAGTTTTAGGGTTAATTTTTTTGTGGTTAGCTCATCCATGTTGGTTTCTAGCACATTGTAGTTGAAGGTCAGGGTTCATGTGTTGGTTGAACATGTTAGGGTTTATATTTATGGTTAATTTCTCAATTGGGTTTAAGGATCTACTTATAAATTAGGTTTACATGGTGAGGGTTCATATATGTTTGTTTAGTGTTAGGGTTTATGTTGGTTAACATGTTCCAGTTTCATGTTAGTTTCTAGCTAATGCCATGTCACATGATAGATAAAATAGATTAATAAAATACTTGAATACATGTATGTTCAAAAGAAAAATTCAATTTAGCACGTTAAGGTTTATCTTGATTTATGTTTCAGTTTCATGTGTTGGTTTCATATTAGGTTTCTGTTAGGGATCAATATAGTCAGGGTTTCATGTTAGGGTTCATGTTAAAGTTTATGTTAAAAATCATGTTTCAGTTTCATGTTAGGGTTCAAGATGTTGGTTTCATATTAGGGCTTCACAAGTTAGGGTACAATGTTATGTTAAATACATGAAGGTTACATAATACTAATGTCTTGTAGTTCATTTTCCTAATGTTTTGTAACATTTTGCTAAGGTTTTCTTAGGGTTCATGTTAGGGTTCAATATGGTTAAGGTTTTATGTTAGGGTTAATGTTAGATTTTTTAAGTTGATTTATGTTTCAGTTTTATGTTAGGGTTAATTTGTTAGAGTTTATGTTGATTAATGTTTCATTTTCATGTTAGTTTTATGTATTGTAATATTTTCCTAATGTTTTGAAATATATGTAATAAAAATAAATTAATTATCTAAATAACATTTTCGTAATGTTTTGTAGCATTTTCCTAATGTAACATTTTTTTAATGTTTTGTAACACATTCCTACTGTTTTGTAACATTTTACTACTGTTTTCTAATATTTTCCTACTATTTTGAAACATTTGTAATAAAACTAAATTAGTTAACTAAGTAACTAACATATAATCTTAATTGAAAAAAAAAACATTAAATCTGCATAAAACATATTGTATATTTTCTCAAATTAAAAATAACAAAATTAAAACAAAAAACATCAAATAATAGTGCAACTACATTAATTTAACTAAAAAAAAACTTAAAAACATTAAAAAAAAAAAACCAACCTATTTTTGGCCGAAGTACCCCTATTCCTCTCCACAATTCTCGGAAAGTGCTCAGTGCAAATGAGCCACTCAAACAAAATTTTAGCCTATATATAGTTTTTAAGGGTTCCGACCGAAACCGTTTCGGCCGGACCTATTTCGGCTAGACCGATTTTGGCTGAAACTCATATGCCACATTGACGCCATATGGGAACGTGTGTGTGCCACGTATGTACAGTTGAACATGTTCAAGCCAAAATTGGTCTGACCTATACAGGTCTGACCGAAACCACCCAAATGGTCCTCAAGTGTGACACAACTCCATAATTTTACCATGGATCAAATGACCAACACTTTAAACCATGTGACCAAAGGGTCGTCAAAATACAAATGATAAAAGGAACATCATGTCATCGCCTATATAGCTCTGTCATAAAAAATGGTTGTTATTTTTGTCAAAATAGAGATTGTGGTTGTTAAACGTTCACTGAAAATAATTGCCAGGTGCGTCGAAAAAGAAATAGACAGGCACACTAAAGATAACAAAGCTCAAGAGACCATAATAGTTGGTCTCCGTCTTTAGTCCATATTACTCACAAAATGGTTTACCTTTCTTTAGCTCATCAAATGCAGGGATTTGAAAGAATTTAATAGAATATTTTCACGATAACGTATATTCTTTAAGTTCATGTTGCACAAATTTATCTACTTTGCGCACTTTTGGACTACGAGGACAACCATAAAGAAGCATCTCCTCTCGTGTCCTACATTACTTAGGCCATGAGAAGGTATGCTTATTTATCGATGTCTCTACAGTCCACAAGAGTGGGAAATATATAAATTTTTGTAGCATTAAACTAAAATAATGTATGTTATACATGAAAATACCATCTATTAAATTTTTTTAGGTCACCAACACCGCATTTGATGAGCTAACAAAATATAAAATGTTTCCTCAATTGTATGGAACAAATACGGAGACCAAATATTAGGGTCTCTTGAGCTCTTCTATCTTTAGTCCTAACTACTAGGTAAGGCTTGGAAGACTTATACCTACCGATCATCAAGAATAATCACCGCCTTTCCTTTATGTACACTGCACAGTATCCAATATATTACCAAAGATGAAGAGAAGGCAGAAAATATGAATGAATAGAAGAAACAAAAGATAAAATAATATTATCTTTTTGTTTACCATCTCATAATTGGCCAAATAATTGATTCCTTTAGACCTCTAGTGTCGATGAGCTGCAGAAGCATAACAGGTTTTGACGGTTTCATGAACAAAAGACTACGAACAATGTTTTTATCCCTGGGACCCTGAAATATTGAGCTTCTCTTTGTTTCGAGAATAGTTTAACATTATCTACTTAACAGGGCTAACCATGTGAAGGTGGAAGCTCATCTAGCCCCTTGTAGGAGCCTCTTATGACCCCTTATGACACTTTAAGACCTCTAAGATGTATTTTTAGGGATCTTAAAGGGTCATAAAGGGTCCTGGGACACAACAGCTAAGAAACATAAATTTAGGCATCATGGTCACAAATATTTAGAGGCACAACATAATTGGTGATATACCCAGAAGATGCAATGCAACCACTACTCCTTCAATTCTAAGTTGAGACTGTAGGGTCCAAAAATAATAGATAAGGTTTTTGGATCATACAGTGTCAACTTCAAACCAGAGGAGTAGTGGTTTCATTGTGTCATTTGGGTATACCACTCAATTATGTTGTGTATCCAAAGAATTGTGACCATGATGCCTACATTTATGTTCTCAATTATTATGAGATTAAAATTCTTCTAAGTAACATGTCGTGTCTATGTGGAACTATGTTTTATCATCACCAAAGGGGGTTCTGGATCAAAAAACTCCCTTTCACTTAATAATTATGAACCCATCAATGGTGTACTAATTGTTTAAGATTATAAGTTTCCATTGATCGCTTCAAATTACCAAGAAAAAGGTTATTTCTGGTACAAAAGTCTTAGTAGCCTCCAGTGCCTTTTTCTTGAATACATTATACCCCTGACGTACTTCATGGAAACATTTTGCATCAGGATTACAGGGAAATGTAAACCAAGATTCATATAGAGAAAGTTGTTACTCTTGGAAAATGGTTGATGGTGATTGATGAAGAATATTTGAAAATGATGATTGTTCCAATTCAGATTGGTGCAACATTTTCAAATCTTCTTCATAATCATCATCAAATGAACATTTTCAAATCTTCTTCATCATTCATCATCTCAGTATTCTACAATCATCTTATGTCAAATGATTATCCTCAAAAAGAGGATAGTATCAAGAAAATATTATGAGAGAGAGCTTTGAAAACAAGAATAGTGGTAAAGTGTAACATTATTTTAACTCCTTGGTAGGCAAATCCTTCAACTTGGCTATTGTGATTAAAAGTCTTCTAACGAATGCACAAGATAGCACTAAGGATGCTAAGCCAAAATTTCTTAAAGCACTCTTAGAAAACCATTTGCAAGCTAAAAATGGTCTCAACACCCATAATAAGAAGAATGCATCAAGTAAAACTAAGTCTCATTGTGATAAAGGATTTTAACTCCATTTTTGAATGTTTTAATAACTTGGTTGGGTTAATTTCAAGGAATTTGTATTGAATTTGGTGTCTTCAAGTCTGACTGTCCCATGACAGTTCAGTATTTTTGGTGTTGCTTTGAATAATGAATTAAGATTCATTCCCATACTATGTTGTATGTGACTAAGGTATGAATCCTAACATTTTATTATATTAATCTAACCTTCCCAATGCAAGAATAACCATTAGATTACAGGGTGATCATTAAAACATGTAGGTTACCGGGTTAAAGGTGAGTGAAAGTTGTGGCATGGGTGCTGCAGTAACCCAACTACCTTAACAAGGATCCTATTTTCTTTTGGAATCCATCTACATATGTCAAATTCATGGTGTATTTACCACTTATTGGGTCATTAAAGGAGTTTTGGAGTGAGATTGACAAAGCCCTAGGATTTGAGGGTTTGTGGAGGCCTAATTGGGGCTTTGGTAATTGTAGAGGTCATAGGACCAAATAAACTTGATATTTCTCTAATTGGATGTATTTTGTGATAATTTCCAAGGTTATAGACTTGGGGGAGGTGTGTAGAGGTAGGTCTATTTCTAAAAGTCACTATTTTGGGTCTAAAAACTAGGTACAGGGTTAGGACAGTAGGGTACTTTCCAAAACAACCCCTTGACAACTTTTTATATGTCGTTGTACTTCATAATGGGTATCTAAAAAGTTGATTTACTTTATTGGTGTCTTTGAAAAAGTTAAATAAGGGATACATAAGGTGGTATTGGGTATGAGTTGTAAGTGACAAATAAATAGTTGTCAAGTTGAAAACTATGTTGTCAACTTGACAACATTAATAAACTAATGTAAACAACTTGAGAGTCAGTTTAGGACTGTTAAGAAATAGTTATAGTCGGCTCATGCAAGTAGATATGGAGGTATCAGCCTTTCTAAGGCATTTTGAAACTATAAAGAGCATGGAATCCTGATAGTATGGGAGAGGTCGATGTAATTGGAAAATAACTGATGTGAGAGGAGTTTTATATCAATAAAGAATGGATCAGAATCTACAAATTGTTATTTTCTTGCATCTGTTGACAGTGTTATGTTGTCATTTTATCTTTGATGCTTCAATCATTCGATGAATCATGGTGTTAATAATTTGAAGCATTAATTATTTATGTTTTGGCTTTGATTAATTGTTTTAGTTCAAAGAATAAGGAATACCTTAACATCTATAGTTTACTAGTGAATATTTCTACCCGATAATCACAAAATGTGATTACTAATACGTTGGATGTTGAATAAGACCCCCACCCTAGATAGTGATGAGGAGGACAATGTATTCTAACTATCCCGACAAGTTTCTAAGAACCATGCAAGTTCCGGTTCATGCATTTGAACATTCAAAGTGACTGTTGTCATTTAGGGAAGGGTTTGACAGAGAGGGAAGTTGCAATAGACTTTGTCCACCACAAATATTAGTGATGGGGGATTCAATAGTCATGAGGAAGGCATGGATAATGATCCATGAGATGTTCAAGGTTATGGATGGATTGGATGGTCTAATTGTTGGAAGTCTTAATTGGGAAAGTAAGATACTGAGAGGGAGAGTGAATCAGAATCCTAAAATCTTTACTCAATTGAAACAAACTGATTCAACATGCATATCATGTATCTTATAAAAATAAACTTAAATGTTGTAATAGATCTAACTAGTGATCACATCCATGATAAGAAATAGGGTAAACTCATGAAACAAATATTTGATAACCCAAAAACCCCTGAAGGTAAAACTATGGTGGGGATGACACCCATAAATCTTCACTACTACAGTAGCAAAGTGTGCATGTTAGGGCTACAAAATTTTGATCACTTCTGACGATCTACCCTCTGAGGGGTTTGCCATGTTAAAGGCTTATAGACTATTACGTCTACCTTGATTAAAGGATTTAAAACTTACAACTAAGTAAGAACTCTATTAGGAGATTTACAAAGGTCTGTTAGGACCACTCGGTTAAGAGATTTACCCTAATTCACTTGCTAAAATGTATCAGTACCTGATCCTTCAGTTTTCACTTCAAATGCTGATTATGGTGTTGGAACTATATTGAGATGATGTAATGAGAGGGAGGGGTGAATCAATACCTCTAAAACTTTTCTTGGTTATCCCATTAACCCTTAGTCATCAGTTTGTAATTTATCTTATCTAACTGTTCATCTTTCTTTATGCATATGTAATCATATCATACATTACTTTTAGTATGTAACCATAATAGAAACATTTATGAAAATAGATAACACATGACACAAGATATGATATCACAGAAAACTCCTATTAAGGAATTAAAAATTACGGTGGGGATTGTTACCCACAAAACTTCACTATCTGTAGATAAGAAGGGGCCGGTTAATGCTTACAATTGGTCACTTCTGATGACCCACCTAGTTAGGAGTATTACAGTGGAAACCTATTAAGATATACTTCATTTGAAGCTTTAGCAACACTGTTAAGTGTGCACTCTATTAAGAGATTTGGAAAGAACGGTTAAGTCCACCTTCTACAAAAGGATTGTAGATGTGATGCACTTGTTAGAATGCAACTACATAAGTCTTTGATCTGATGATATATGCAATCTTCAATTGCTGATAACAAATCCTATAAAGCTTTATATGTATTAGTAATCATCCTTCCCTGATTGAATAATACCTTTATCTGCTTGTCGGTAGCCTCTGTGTGTTCTTGAAAATTGATGTACTCTATTTATGATCTTTTGCATGAATTCTACCTTCTACTCTTTAGATGCTCTTCATGGATATCATTCATAAAGAATTCATATACTCACAATTGAGTATGAACATCTATTTATACTAATTTAGATTCAATTCTTGATTCATGCATCACAAGTTAACTTTAGATCCGAGGTTTACAACTTGACCTTGATCTTTAGTTAGATATGCTTTTAGATCCATTAGGATGCTTTAAAGAATTTACATAAAGCTTGCATGACCATCAAATTATGATTTAAAAAAAAATAAAAATCTATAAATAGAATTACATTGCTTTATCCATCATGTAAAAATTAGATCCACAATTTGCAGGTTCTTTATCTGTCTGTCAGTTGTGATGGTCAGTTTTCTTGGTCGTCGGTGTTCCTTTCTTAAACTTGTCATCGGGTATGCCTTTTCTGTTTCTGTCAGGTTAGTTCTAAAAACTGTGTCACTGGTAATTCTTGTGGTTGTCGGTGATGCTTGTCACTTTTATACTTAGCATTTTTCTCAAAATCTTTGTTCTGTCGGGTATGCTTGCATTCCATCGATACTTCTTGTGGTTTGCCGATAATGCTCGTTGTCTGCCAGTAATGCTTTGTCAATGTTTTTCACTAAGTATACTAATGGAAAAATAATGTCATCAATCTCCCCCTTTGACATTAGTATCAAAAACATGATATGTACAACATACTAAGTGTATTAGTATGTACACCTGTGTATACTTCTTCCTTACTCATTTGAATGACTCCCCCTACGTATATGATGGTAAGTGTAAGTATATATACATATCCTTATGTATTTTTATTTTCTCCTTTTCATCTAATATATATAATGTACATAACTATATACATGTCCTTTCCTCCTTTTTTTATCTAAAGGAAAAGGTACTTACAACTTTTCAAAAAGGTGGGAATGTGAGGACTTGATTTCCTCCATCATCTTTTCCCATTTTTCCTTCAGCATTTATAGAGCCATGTGCTCTAGTGAAATCCATACATGTATGTCAGAAATGTTGTCTACTACAAACATCTTAGGGGTTGCTATCAGATTTCTTGCTTCAGAAATATTTTGCTGCAGAATAGTAAGATTTGGTAGAATATGTGCCTGAAGTTCTGTGATCTCACCTCTAAATTGTGTTTTAGCATCCCATATTTCTTGCCTTAGCCTATTTTCCTCTATTACTATGTCATGATGTGCCTTTATGCTGTCGGCATGAGAGGTTAGGCTTTGTGCACTCTTTGTGACATTTGAGTCAATTTCTGCAAGTTTGTCACTATTCTCTTTTGCAAATTTCTCAAGTGTTCACATCTTATGAACTAAGGTGATTGCTTCAGCAATCATCGGCTCTAATTGATCACTGAGTTCTGAGAGATTTACCTTGTTCAATTCCACTTCTTGGATGATTTTATCAATTAGATTGAATTGATATTTCTTTTTTTCTTTCTCTTCCATTGCTTGATCTGCCTCTATACCTTGCTCTATTATAGCGTTAGTGAGAACAACAATTTGTTCCTTGACTGAAGCATTTTCTTCAAGTTTCACTTCAGGAACTAGTTGTTGGAGTATCTCTTTAGCTTTCTCAAGCACCATGTTTTCCCTATGTTATTGTATCATCTTCTTTTGTATGTCTTTTCTCTGATAGAGCACTCCAAACTCTTGAAGTTTGTCACTGTCCAATGTGGTAATGTCCTAGTTTGGAACTTCAATGACTTCATCAAGTGTCACAGCCAATATATCCTTCTTTACTATTTTATTTCTCTTTTTCTTTGGCTGGGTGGCAGATTGATGTACCATCATTTATAAGGCTTGAGACTGGGTTGATTTAGTTGGTGAGTGTCGAGAGGATGAGGCATCCTTTTGTATCTGTTCTGTGTTCACCGGCTGGTTTGGTGAAGACATCTCCTCACGTACCTTGGGTGTATCAACAGATGAATATTATTTTATTTATTTATTTCCTCATTTCTCTTAACTTCCTTACTCTTATCTTTCTCTTCAACCTTTCTTAATGTATCATCAATTGTTTTATTTACCTCTTTTCTTTGTTCTTTTGATACATCCTGCTGCTCACCGGTTGCATCCTTCATTTCAGTATTGGTATCATTAGGATTGTTGGATGCACCTTGGTTTTCATCTGTACCCATATCCTTGGGTATATCATCATCTTTCTTAGATGATTTATCCTGGCTTGACTGTATATCAATAGCATATATTAATATATTCATATTTTTCAACGTATTGATAGTTGCAGTGTCAATAGATATGTCATGTTTGTCGGTATTACCCTTAGTAGCATTGATGTCTTCATCTTTTTGGATCTCTGCTATAGGGTCTTTTCCTATAATGGTGTCGACAATGTTTTCTAACCATGAATCATCATTCATATTGTTGGTTGTATTCCTGGTTCTGGTCTATTTTCCAAAGTTTAGTCAATCCTCATGCTCTTTTTCTTTCCTAGGGCCAGAAGTCTCTCATTTCCTTATAATTTCCCAGTTGAAATCTTAGGGTCTTCAGGTCAAAATCTCTGTGAAAATGCAAAACCTTAAAACCCTAGGTCTTGTTTTATAGGCCAAAATGAGAAAAACCCTAAGATGTTTATCATACTTCTATTTTGGTGTTACCTTTTTGAAAATCACTTAAGTCATGTGTTTTAAGCCATGGTAGCCTAGTCGCGTGTTTCTGATCGCATATTCCTTTTTATCTCAAGACTTGGAAATTGGCTTGTGTCAGGATGTCTCTTAATGAATTGAAATATTCCTTTTTTTCTATGAGACTTGGTGGAGCCCTTCATGTCACATAGTCTCCAAATAAGAAATATGTCAGCAATTAGTAAATGGGCCCACAGGGTAGTTGCGGTGTTGCATAAAAGGGCTAGCAATTAGTGATTTATTGCAAGACTTGGTGATTGCTTCAGTCACGTGGTCTCTAAATTATCCTACAGTTACAAGATCATGTTGCATAGTCTCTAGAAGGTATGATGGTTAAGGGAAGAATGCTGAGACTCTGCGACTAACCACATACAGTTTGAGATATGACACAGTCGGATTATCGCGCAATTAAAATGTTGAGTCTGTTCTCCATTCAGCGATTCAGAGACAAGTGATAAAAGGAGACATGTTTCCAAAGGTGAGAGGATTAAGAAGCATGTCGCGTAGTCTCTCAAAGTAAAAGGATCATTTGGCGATTAAGAGACTAAAGGTAAAAGTATTTTATTGTCGCGTAGTCTCTGAATTGATATAAAAGTATTAAAAATAATTAATGACTTAGCAGAGCCATCAGATGTAATGATGAAAAGATCAAATGGTGGTCACGAAGTCTCTAATCAAAGAGGCTTAAAGGTAAAAGTGCTCGTGACTTGGAGATAGTTGTTTGTCACGTAGTCTCTGAATTAAAACCAAAAGCAAATGTTTGTCGCATGGTCTTAGAAAGATTTGTCACTTAACATTATATTCAATGATTAAGTGACCAAGGGCAGTCATGGGGTCTCATAAGGAAAAGAAACATTTAGCTACTTGGAGATAACCGTAAAAGCTAAGAGTAACTGTCAGTCGTGGAGTTTCCAAGTAAAATGTGAGTTAGATTTTTCATCCAGCGACTTTGATTTCCACAGTCGCGTGATCACCAGAAGTAAACTGTGGTTAAGCAAGATAAAGAAAATAACATGGTCGCTTGGTCTCTAGAAGAATTAAGAGTTAAAGAGTTGAGTCAGCGACAAAGAGATAAAACACAATCACATAGTCACTCAATATAATTTTTTATAAAAGGTGGCAGTTGCTGACATGACAACATGAATCATTCACCGTCCAATGAAAATCTAGAAAATTGATTGATGAATAAAAAGGGTAGCTGAGATGTATGACAGAGAGCCAATCACATAGAGACATGTCATCATCTTTGAATTTTATAAGGTTTTTCTAAAGATACACATATATGAATTTGATTTCCTATCACACTCATGAACTATGGCTAGGTTTTCAATCAATTCCATAGCATGCTAAATTGAATATAGAATTGATGATTTTTCAAATGATGAGCTGTGTACTTGAAATAGTTACCATAAAGAGTTGATTGAAGGTTCATTTTCTAACTTATCTCACTTTCAAAATTATAGAGTGAAGGAGTGCTAGGTTTTCCGAGTTGAGAGAAGAAATTGGATAAGTTGCTGAGTACTTGATTGATTAAAAGGTTTTGAATTTATGAGAACAGTGCACAGAGAAGTAAAGTGAGTCTTGAGAGGAGATTTTCTTCAATATCGGTAAGAAAAAAGGGATTGAGACAAAGAAAACATGAGCAGAGCAGTCAGTATGGCTTCTACCAGTGGGAGAAGCGAAGAGATTGATGAAGGTGCTAAGGGAAAGCAGAATTACTCTGATAAATTCCTCAGATTGCTGCTAGGTTCAACTCAGAACAAGAGGGAAAATGCTAATGTGCTTACTGATGACTACTGCAATATCAGGGATACTGATACTCCAGGAACAACAGGTTTTTCCCTCTTTACCTACTTTTATAAAAATTCTAATAAAGCCATTCCAATTTCAAACCCTAGGACCTGTGGTTTGGCTAGGTTAATTGTCCTTGACGTCTACATAGATGTAGATTTTTTCTTAGGCCTTTCCATTCATTATGATGTCTTGTCTAAGATAATTAAGAGGAACGATGGCACTTCCTTGCTCATTTTGAATATAAATTCATTTATGGAAGCTTTTGGCTTGTATAGTACCATGTCCACCAAAATTAACATTACTAGGAAACAAGAGAGGTATAACTTAAAGCCTGGTATTGCTAGGGGACAGTTGTAGAGGCACATTCTCAAGGAGGTAAGAAACCATCTTGCTTCTATATCTAGGACAAGCCCTTATTACTTCAAGGACCTGCATTTCTACATTAAGTACATCGCCTATGCCCTGTGCAGAGTGCTAGGGATAGATGGGGAACCAGAAAAAATTAATGCCAAAATATTGATGATGGTGCTAGATCTACAGGAGGTGCATTCTAGCACTAGCTATGATTATATACAATATATCATTGATAAGATGAATGAAGGATTAGTAGAAACTCAGGAGAAGATGAAGGATCCAAATGAGAAAGAACCCAAGTTCTTCCACTAATCCATCCTCATGCATCTCCTGTTGCATTTTAATTTTGTGATCATGGATTTAAACAACTTGAGCCCTCAGAGGATTTTTCAAGATGGACCTAATCCCATTCAGTTTTGGGTAAAGATTTGGAACTATACGTCTAAGGACTGTGACTACTATGCATTCCAGAATTGGATTGTATATCCAATAATACAGAGCATAGGCATCAGCAGGACAAGGCTCCCAATTAAGATTATGCAATTACTAAGGCCTAATGAATATTTAGATAAATGGGAGGGAGATCATAATTGGGGAGATTTCTTCCTTGAAGAGAAATTTAACATAAGAAGGGTATATGGATGTATACATCCACCCCATATATTTCCTTACCATGTGCCATCAAGATTTTCTGCCATGGAATTTATATGGCAATTGTTATTAACAGATAATGAGCACTTTGCACCACACAGGAAGGGGACCTTAACCCCTAGACAGTTTCTAAATATTCAAATTTACTATTGGAAAAGGTGTCATTGATTTAGTCAGCCAGTGGCTGGAAAGTTTCAGAATGGGGGCAGCCTCATATAGATACATTGATCCTGAAGGTTTTATGGCAAGAGTCAGAAGGCTGTATACACCTACAATCCCTAATACAAATGTCCACTGTGAATGTATTAAAGAAGATGCAACAAGAAATCTTCTTGATGAAGATGAAATCAGGACAAGAAGGTAGAGGATCTAGGAATTACTGAGACTACAGACACAAATCAAAAGAAATGGATTGGCTTTGGGAGGATTCTATCTTGATTTGTCATATTTTGACAGAATCAAAGCCATGATTGACAATTTTTATGTGCTTTGTGAACAACTTGAAAATGTTTTAGACAAGAAAGGAGCCCAAGAACCAGATCATTTAGAGTCTGAATATGAGAGTGGTAGTGACAGTGACTATGCCCATCCATCTAGAGGTGATCAGCCTCAACAGAATGTTATAGAGGTACCATAGTTGCAGGGAGCTGAGGGCCACATTGTTGACCTAACAGAGGCCAAACAGCTTGATGATATAGAGGAGCCTTCAGCCAAAAGGCAAAAGGTAGATATAGGCCAACCTTCAACTAAGAGGTAGGAAAAGAAAAAGGATAGAGCAAGTGCCCTAGTTCCTAGGAATAGGTTATATGACCATAACCTAAGAAAATTGATTAGGAAGGGCAAGAGGTAGCAACCTGATATAGAGGAAAATATTGAATTACCTCTTAAGGCTTGTATTGATGAAAGGTTGATACATCAATAGTAGTTTTTAAGTGATGATAACTTCATCAAAACTGAGGAATTTAAAGACTTTTTGATATGGTAAAAAAAGGAGCAAATTAGAGTTCAGTTAAAGGTTGATGGGGAAGAGACAGTGACCAATGAGGCCCTTTTGACCTTATAATCATATGACCCAGACAACGAGGACATTTCACCTGATGAGGCCAGAAAAATGGTATTGAACAGTGGCATATTGCTTGCTGAGGGTTGGGATTTGGCTTCAACTTTCATAATTGATCAGATAAGAAAGTAGCCAAACTTGAAGATGGCAAGTGAGGTTCAAATGGGAGATATGATTAAGGGTTTTGGGTATAGCCCAAAATCTCAAGCCTTTGCCATGTGGAGCCTTTGCCCAAAGGATCAGAAGCCTCAGTTGGTGAACATTCAAGAGAACATGGTAGGCAATCAAATGGTCTGGTCTGTATAGAATACAGGGGATTTGGAAATATCCCAGATTATGACACATTGGGCACACTTGAATGAGGACAAGACTAAACAACTGTCTGATAAGTGTAACATATTGATAGAGGAGACCAGTGCATTGGCCAAAGACCAAGAGTTGTGCCACATCAAAATACATCAACAGTATCAGGTGATTGCCAAGCTAATGAAGGAATTAGAAGAAAAACATGAGGTAGTGTATGTAACTACTCAACAACATTTGCAAATTGAAGAAAAAGTAAAGGCAGAAGAGGTGGTTGAGAAGGAGGATGTAGGAGAAAAGAAGAATGAAATTTCCTTGAATGCATTTAAAGGCGTTTTGTAACACAGGATATATATATTGAAGGATAAGACTGATTTTATCCTTAATGCTTATAATAAGTTGCCAACATTGCATGTTGAGGTAATGGGGTATCTTTCTATATTGAACCCCTATTTTATCAAATGGTCTCCCAGGGTGCAGTTGTTTGAAAAACTTGCTTCTTTGCAAACTCTGAGATCAGATTTGCCTGAGATAGTAACTGAGGTGGAAGATGAGATCAAAAGGGTTAATGTTTCTCTCTCATTCTTCAAAGGCAAATTGAATCAAGTAGAGGTTAAATTGAGCCTCTTTTCTATAGATTTTAACAAATTTTTTCCTTCCCTAAGAGGAGAAGATGATCAGGTAAAGGCCTTAGATGCCTAGAGGAATGAGTTTGACAGCAAGATGCCTAATAATGAGGCATTTATTTTGGGATCAGATTTGGATATTGAGGGATTTAATAAGATACTAGATGAGGCATTCAAGGCTGAAACTAACATTAATAAGTTTCTAATGGATGTTAAGAGAATCACTGATGTCAAATGGGAGAGACAAAAGGCACAAGTACAGGGCACTCAAGACTTCAAGTGGCCAACAGATGATGAAGTGACAACATGGGAGATGATGACTAGGCCAAAGAAGAAGAAGTCTGTGATTAAAGAGGAAATTCTAGATGAAGAGTAGAAGGGAACACCTGGCGCTTGATCAATGAGCATAGGGAGGTTAGCTATAAATAGGGATGAATGTAGGTTAGCCTGTAATGGCCGTCACTTAGTCTTAATGTAACTACTAGAAGCTATCCTGAACACTGTCAGACAAAGGTGCCAGATTCCAAAAGAGACAAAGAATATCAGATCTATATCCGCTATTTCTTTCCTCCCACGGCTTCTAAATTCTCTTATTTTGTCTTTTTCTATACTTTTAGGGTTAGGTTCCTTAAACCATCTGAAGCTTGTTGCATCCTAAAATAAAGGATTCCAAGATGGTTAAGGACCCATATATAGGACCAAAGTTTTAATTGTAAAGGAAGGATGAAATATAATTGAAGACAGACCTTTTGATTTCTGTCTGTGTTTTGAGCTTTGAAGCCTTTATATGTACTTGAAGTAGAATATATGAATAAAACTATAGTGCAATTTTATTCTACATTGTTGTTGCTTCTTTGCTTATTGTATGCACTCTTTTATGTTTAATTTTTAAGGCATGTTAAACATACTAGCTATAAGGTAGTTGTTTATTTATTTACAATTTTATTCTAAGGGGAGAATTAAACTTTGTGAGTAGTTTCAGGGAGTACTGCAGTAATTAAGGATTTGATACAATATTGTCGAAGTGACAGGATAAGTTTGCAAGGCATTTTATCTGAGTTGTATGTATGCTATAAGGCATCCTACAGTATTCTTATTTGTGTATTTCAGTGGATTTACATCTTTTGACTCTATTTGCTCAAGGATAGGCACTAGTCTAGAGTTTGTCAAGTGATTCATCCTCATCCAAGCATTAAAAAAATATTTAAACCAATCACTTTTAGAGTATTTTGTAGAATCAATTGTATTCCCAAGGGTTACAATTGAAGTTTGTTGATTTCTTAAAGAGAAAATCAAATAGCTTATTCCTCCTAGATTCATAAGAGTTGCAAAAGGAAAGAAGAATGTATTTCTTAATCATGTTGCTGTCTGCTATCATCAAGATATTGATTTGGATTACCAAGCTTATCCTCAGAATAGTCATAGTCATCTATATTGTTATATACATGTCCATCTAAAATAGAGCATTGAGCACATAAGGTTCAATCCACTCTAAAGATACTGTAAAGACAGTAATCAGTCATAGGTAAAACCTGCTTGAGTCAGTGGATCTCAAAAAAGAAGGAGGTGGTAATAGGTATCCCCAGTGCTATCAAGAGCCTCATCAATTAGTGTTTTTCCCTTTCTTGATTCATAGTGTCAAAAGGCATTAAGGGGTCATAGATTTGTTTAGGATTTAAAGTATCTTTCAGAGGCCTAGCGAGAAAAAACACTAACACATATCAACATCTAAGTTACCCTTTATTAAAAGTTCCTCTTTGGTAACTTCTTCATCCTCCAAGTTAATGTGGATGGGGCTTTCAGGTACTTGATCATCTTTGCCATCCTTTGACCAATCTTCATCTATAATATTTGTTTGTTTTTGGCCTGTGATCTGTATTTCTTCACTCTCCAACTCAACTGTTGAGTTAGCTGTTGTGTTGATAGGTTCCTTTTCAGGACTGCTTTCCTCATCAAGTTTTAGTATTCCACTCCATATTTTATGAGTGTCTTCTTCTAGCTCTATAAGTTTCTCTTGAAGAAATTTGTAAGCTCTCATTTTGGTGATAATTTCTTTGTATATTTCTCCATGACTTCATTGATTTCATCTTTTGTTGATTCAGGAGGCATAAGAGAGACTAGTACTCTTTCTCTTACCCTCTTCTCCTCATGGAGTGCAAAAGTGAATTGAGAGGATATCTTATCCAAAATTTCTTGTGGAACATCTTGTGAAGTGAAGTGCAGTGGAACATAATAGTGTTTGCACATCTTAGCAATAAGTGCATCTTCAATATTTTTTTGTTCTACTGTATCCCATTGTAACCATTTCCTAATTTTTGGATGTCTAATAGATGTAGCTTCAGAAATGTACTTACATATGTTATCAATGTCATTATATGGTGATGTAAGCTTTGCTTTTTATTTTGCTAGTCTGACAGTGTCAGGTTCACCCATTGTTGAATCTTCTAATTCTTCATCTGTCTGAACATATTTTCTCCTCTTTGCAGGTGCCCTAGCTGGTTGTTTAGCTTTTTGAGGTGCAGGTTTCCTCTTGTACACCTTCCCTTTCACCATGGGAGAGGGAATAACATCTTGTGCTATTTGGCTTCTAGTTCTAGCCTTCTTAGGTGGAGGAGGAGGTGGTGAATCAGACTTCTCTTCTTCTGATTAATTTGTCTCTACTGTATTACCAATGGGAAGTTGTTCCTCAGTGTCTTCCTCCTTACTTTGTTGTTCCTCCTTACCCTCTTATTCTTCTTCTCCATCATAAAATATATTCAAGTTCTTTTTCAGATTCTTGACTATTCTTTTAGACTGCTTTATAGCCTTCTTGACAACAAGATTTGATTTAATCTTTAGTTTGTCTTCCTCATAGGTACCAAATCTCAGTTGTTTGTGGTCAAAGGGTTCATTTAACAATGCTTGAATGCATTTTGGTGTTAATCCTATTTTAATTTCATAATCCAACTTTTCAAGCCATGATTTCCTCGGAACTACAACTTGTATGTAAGTGAAATCTGTATCCACCATAAAACATATCTCTTCTTTGTATTCCTCTATCATACTCTCTAAAATTCTATTCCTAGCTTGTAGCATTTCCTTAATGGATTTGAAATACTCATGCATTACATTGTCAAAGTCTGTAACAAGTGATTCTATGAATTCACTTATTTGCATGGTAATCAGTCTACTTGTGTCCCATGCTACTTTTCCTATGGAAGGAAAATACTCTTTGAAGTAAAAGAATATACACATTATTAGGGAACCAAACTTACATGTGTTTTCCTTGAGGACCTTATTAAGCACATGTTCTCCTCAAATTGATGTAATAGGATCTCTGCCAGATCCATCTTCTTCCCCTATTTGATGATCTTATATGCTGTGCTCATGGCAGTGCTAGAAATGTTTTTCATTCTGCTTTCCTAGAATATCTTGTATCCAACCACACATGCTCCAAATTTTAGCTCTGTGTCAGTTATGGTGTTTACTTTTAGTGCCCTCTTGTCTGATTTTGCACCGGTTAACCTTTCCACTTCTGCAAGAGATGGATGTTTGTGAGCCTGAGGTTTGTCGGTTGTTGGATAACCAATCATGGCATGTATAACATCCTTTATTATAGCCTTTGGTTTGTTCAGCCATAAAGCGTTGTCGTGGATTTTTCTTAGAACAATTTTGATCCACTCTATTTTGAAAACCTTGGGAAAATGTAGTGCATTTGTCAGTCCCTTAACTTCCAAGTGTTTATGCTCTTCTTTGAGCTTTCCAGCATCATC
>MU227974.1:3441562-3497841 GCA_018584345.1 Thuja plicata | reverse complement strand
AGAACAATTTTGATCCACTCTATTTTGAAAACCTTGGGAAAATGTAGTGCATTTGTCAGTCCCTTAACTTCCAAGTGTTTATGCTCTTCTTTGAGCTTTCCAGCATCATCACAAAGTGCCCTATAGGAATTGTCAAGGTCTAGATCTCCTATCTCTGAGATCTTGCAGTGAATGTAGGACCTTATGTCCTCTACTAGCAAAACCCTAGGTGGGATTTGGGAGAATGCTCCAAAATCGTCGGGTTGGGAAGCTATTTCAGGGTGTAGTCTATACTTAGGTTCAACACACGCTCCTCTATTGACAATTCTGAAAGGTTTCTTCTTGTCAACCTTGATTTTCTCTACCCTAGAAGTTGATGCCATCATATTTGAAATTTAGGGCTTTTCGTAAATCAAAATAGTGCTATTGGTGAGTGGATTAACTTACTGAATGTCTGTGATTGCCTTTGAATCTAAATGCTTAGTGATTGAATTCTACTGGGTCACTTCTCAAATTGCTCTTAAATCGCTCTACTCTGCTCTACTCTGCTCAAAAAATGCGGGTGCAAAAATGAGCTTACCCATCGGGATTTTATACCTTTTTGTGCCCTAAGTTGTCATAAATGCTTACCAACTCGTCGGTTTATGAAGACTAATTTTGTCGGTAAAGACATTCATAATTCTGTCAGTGTCTATGCAAAGTTTTGGGGTTGCTAGCGGTTTTGGAGACTTCACCGATGCTCGTCGGTGATGTTGTGATGACAGCTTTTGTGATTCAGTGTTTACCGATATTCATCGGTTTACACTTAGCTTATGTAATGACCAATACATTTCAGTAAGTCTTACTAACTTTTCTGTGTGTGTTCACCGATGCATATTGTGCCCAATAACCGATGGTTGCTTTTCAACAGTTTAGTACATAACAATGTATTGTATCTTTATTCATCCAAATATTACAATATGAACTATGTATAATGGAACTGATGCATAGTAAAGCTTGTCATAATGCAGTTCCATACTTGTGCAATCTAGTTAGATGTAGTGATGTCACCGGATCTAGTGGATGGGGTGTCACCATTTACATTTCTTGTTCTAGCATCTTCAGTGTTTGTGGCTTTTACCCACATCTTGTTTCTCATTCTTTTGATGTCATCAATGGTATTTCCATTGGGATGTGTATTTGTGTCTATTAGTCAGTCTTTGCAATCTTTTGTCACATGTCCAACTTTATGACAATGTAAATATGTCATATCTAGATTAGTCCATCCTCTTGACCTTCTGGTCCACTTTCTCATATAGTTGGCAGAAATATGACCATACCTTGGACACATGTTGTGCAATTTATCCATGTGTTATAGTCCCAAACATATGAGTTACCTTCTCTTGCTAGTTTGTAGCTTTTATCATTCTCCTTTGGAGTCCATGCCTTTTTATTCTTTTTCCATCATTCCTTATGTGTGTGCCCATTCATCTTGCATTTAGGATAGTACTTGTCCATATAGGTTTTTCTCTTTGGATTTATCACTTTGGATCTCCACTCATGTGCCTTGTGTCCTTTCTTTTGACATTTATAACAATTACCAATAAAAGTAGATTGTGTTTGAGAAATACCTTTCATTTTGCTTCTGTAGATGTTTGAGGTGTGGCCTAGTTTTCCATAGTGATTGCATGACAGTTTCTTGGATCTTGGGGTTGTGAAAGCATTCCTCTGATCTGGTTGATTTGAGGATTCACCATTCTCATTGTACCCTAATCTTTTGTAGTTGTTGACTCTTATTTTTCCATCAAGAAAATCATCCATCCTTTGGTTGCTATCCTCATCCTTTTTGATTAATTCATTGTGGTTATTCTAGACTTTGATTTCATGCTTCAATTTCCTATTCTCTTCTCTTAGCTCACCTATGATCTGTATTCTTTCAATGAGTTTTATATTTAATCTGGTTGGTAACCTCGTGGTGATGCTCAGTGAGTCTTAGAATCTTTGATTCTTTCTCTTGTAGTTTCTCTATAATTTTCCTCCTATCATCAATGGCTAGTGTTCTTTCATTTTCTGCTTTTCTTGCATCATTCATAACATCAATCATTTTTACCATTTGAGTCTCTTGACCAATTTGTAGCATCTTGATTTGATCTGTCAGATGTAGATTGATCTCTTACATACTTGTAATTTCTTCAACTAATGCATTTGAAGCTTTGCTCAATGATGATTCTGTTGTTTCAAAGTACTCTTGTATTTCCATTTCTTTGTAGTCTTTCTCATTCAACCTGGTTTCCATAATCTTTATTTTATCAAGAAGTTATCTTAGCTTTATCTTCACCTCCTTATACTGCTCATAGTTTATTTGCATCTGTAACTGCTCATTCTCAATAGTCATGTCTAGTCTGAACTTGTCCATTGCTTTGATCTTTTCTCTCAAGTCTTTAAGATTTTCAAGAGAGAGACTTAGCTCTGATACCAATTGTTCAAGCTATATTGAGATGATGTACTGAGAGGGGAGGGGTGAATCAGTACCTCTAAAAATTTTCTTGGTTATCCCATTAACTCTTAGTCATCAGTTTGTAATTTATCTTATCTAACTGTTCATCTTTCTTTATGCATATGTAATCATATCATACATTCCTTTTAGTATGTAACCATAATAGAAACATTCATTAAAATAGATAACACATGACACAAGATATGATATCACAGAAAACTCCTGTTAAGGAAGTAAAAACTACGGTGGGGATTGTTACACACAAAACTTCACTATCTGCAAATAAGAAGGGGTTGGTTAAGGCTTACAATTGGTCACTTCTAATGACCTACCCTATTAGGATTATTACAATGGAGACCTGTTAAGATCTACTTCATTTGAAGCTTTAGCAACACTATTAAGTGTGCACTCTATTAAGAGATTTGGAAAGAACGGTTAAGTCCACCTTCTACAAAAGGATTTTAGATGTGATGCACTTGTTAGAATGCAACTACATAAGTATTTGATTTGATGATATATGCAATCTTCAATTGCTGATAACAGATCCTATAAAGCTCCATACATATTATTAATCATCCTTCCATGATTTAATAATAGCTTTATCTGCTCGTCGGTAGCCTCTGTGTGTTCTTGAAAACTGATGTACTATGTTTCTGATCTTTTGCATGAAGTTTGCCTTCTTCTCTTTAGATTCTCTTCATGGCTATCATTCATAAAGAATTCATATAGTCACAATTGAGTATGAACATCTATTTATACTAATTTAGATTCAATTCTTTATTCATGCGTCGCAAGTTAACTCTAGATGTATGGTTTACAACTTGACCTTGATCTTTAGTCAGATATGCTTTTAGATCTGTTAGGATGCTTTAAAGAATTTACATAAAAATTGCATGACCATAAAATTATGATTTAAACAAAATAAAACTCTATAAATAGAATTACATTGCTTTATCCATTGTGTAAAAATCAGATCCATAATTTACGGGTTCTTTATCTGTCTGTCGGTTCTCATGGTCGGTTTTCTTGGTCATCGGTGTTCCTTTCTTGATCTTGTCATCAGGTATGCCTTTTCTATTTCTGTCAGGTTAGTTTTGAAAACTATGTCACCGGTAATGCTTGTGGTCACCAGTGATGCTTGTCACTTTTATACTTAGCATTTTTCTCAAAATATTTGTTCTGTCAGGTATGCTTGCATTTCACCGGTACTGCTTTTGATTCACTGTTAATGCTTTCTGTCTGTCGGTAATGCTTTGTCAATGTTTTTCACTGAGTATACTAATGGAAAAATAATGTCATCATATCAATCTTGTGTTTCCAATTCTTATCTGATCTT
The DNA here is from genome assembly GCA_018584345.1 of Thuja plicata. Taxonomy (NCBI): domain Eukaryota; kingdom Viridiplantae; phylum Streptophyta; class Pinopsida; order Cupressales; family Cupressaceae; genus Thuja; species Thuja plicata. The sequence continues at coordinate 3,494,050 of MU227974.1, read as the reverse complement.
TGAATCTGATAACTTTGTTCTATCCTTCACTACTCTGTTAGGTCACTTTTTCTGATCTATGCTCCTTTGGCATACACATGATCTCTTCTCATCCACACTTTTTTCATTAGGTATTTGAGGCTTCCTTAAATAATAAAATAGATGAATCTTCTAGATCAAGATCAATGTTCTAGATTCATCTCTTTTTATTCTTAAGCATTCCCTTTTTCTACTTGGTTTCTTGGCTTGCATAGGGATCAATTCTCTATCGGATTGCGTAATTAACTCCATTAAGTATCTTGACAATAATTAAATTTCCCATAGAAGGCCAAAATGGTTTACATAAGTGTTTGTGTCATTCCAAACACATATACAAAAAGTGCTTCACTCGGCATATGAGGTCTCTGGTGCTCACTCAAAATGGTTCTCATATGTTGTCCCTCAGCACAACTCTCAACCTTATACTGCTTGGTACAAAAATACAAAACTTATATAATGCTCGACCTTAGTAGAATAGCTCAGTCACAGTGATGACCAACTAACCTTCCTAGATAAATGACTAAGTTTTGGACACTAAAATGCAATAGAACTTGGAGATCAACAATCTCCCCCTTTAACATTAGTGGAAAAAACACTTTGTCATGAATTTTCAATACTTGAACAAAAATAGTACTTAAGTACATAGTACTCCCCCTAAGTTTATGACTTCGTATACAAAAAGACAAAAATATACATATATTACATGTATTTGTAGATGTCTTTGCCTTATGTCTTTACTTCATTTCCCCCTTTTTCACTCTTGGAATATAGGGTCAGACAATACTTATCCAAAAATTGTTTGTGGAGCTGAAGGACCATTTCTAAAGTGTTGTCCCATTTGGTTCTTACAAACTCCAAAACCTGCAATTTGATCTCTAGTTGGGAAGCTAGATCAACCACACTTTCTACAAAAGAGGGTGGATCTATCTTTACTAATTATTTTTTTGTTTTCAATTCTCTCTTGATAACCTCCAAATGAGGTGTCAATATGGATTGAATAGAAATCAATTTTTTCCTTATTCTGCCATCATTAGCCATGAGCTTGGCTAATCTCCCTTGGGAAAAAGTCAATCTAGAAAAATGAGAGGAGTTGGAACTTGCATCCATGCTCAATGAATATCCTGTTGACCTCAAATATTATTGTAGCTTCTCAATAAATTTTTTATTATCCTTTGTAAATAATTTGACATTACATAATTTCTTATACAAAGAATAAACATTATTTTCAACTTCTTACAAAACAATGATTAACGCAGAAAGTTCAACTTTCTTTATGGCTTTTTCTGTGGCAACCTTCTCCAAAAAATTTCTGTCAAAATTTCTCATAGACCATTCCATTAGTTTTACATTTGCATCTAGATCATCAGTGTTCACCTTCTTAACAATATCATCCAATTTATCTATAATAGGATTTTTCTCATCTATATCTTGCAAGTCAAATGCATCAATAAAAATATCCTTGATTTCATGTAATACATGTTTCTGTTGATGTTCTCTTTGTAGTTCCCCTTGTTTTATTTTTCTTTTCAATAGATATTGCAAGGTTTGCATGCTCATAAGTTAAGTTATCAATGTCCCATTTTGGAACCACAATAACTTCTTCTAGTGTGACTGGTGAGCGAGGAGACTTTTCCTTCTTCTTTTTTGAATATTTCCTCTTTGTCTGTAGTGAACTAATGCCTAGTCTCTACTCTTCTTGTACTCTACTAGTATCAATATTGACTAAGACTAACTCCTTCTGAGCACTCATTACCTATTGATCAGGTGTATCTGTAGTCTTCTATTCAAGAAGTGTAACAATAGGTAGATGTGTAAGTGCCTCAATAGCCCTCTTGCTCCTTAGGATCTTGTATCTCCTCAATTTCTACTACCTTATCTTCTTGATCTTCTATGATTTTATCTCCATCTTCTGTAGTCACTTTAGGATTAGCCACGGTAGAGGAATGTGGAATTGAGATTTCTAGCTTATCCTTCTCCTCGACACTTACATTTTGTGAATCCTTAACTATGATTGGGATGGTTCTTTGAAGTGTTGAATCCACAGTTGGTGCACTTTTAATCTTTTTACAATCATGAATTGAGATTAAGACTATATTAGTGCTTGGGAGATGTACATCTGAAGCTTTCTCAGTAGTAGCTAATTCCTTGACTTCTTCCTCGGTTAAGGCATTAATGTTCAATTGTGTGTCTTTAGGTACATCATCAACAATGAACTCAACATGTTGTTCACTCTCTTCAAATTTCTCCATATTGTTTTCCACAAGATGATCTGACTCAGCTATGTCTTCTTTTTTATCTAGCTCTATCTGTCTAGATGTGCTTGCATCTTGGTTTGTATCCTTGCTCACTGCTAGTCCAAAGATTGCTTCCAAATTCTTTGGCTCTCTTGAACAAAATTTTCAACTTCATTCTTTAGTATTGAGTATTCCCTAATCTTAGGAATGAATCTATTCCTATAATCTTCAATGAATTTTCTTCTCTTTTTGTGTATCAATGTGCGCATTATTCGGGATAAATCTCCCTCTCTTATCCCTTTCTCGGTCATGATGGAAAACTATCATTTCTCATCAATGTTATCCAATAATTCATCAGGAATAGAGTTTCCAATTTCCAAAGGTGTCATCTTGAGGTTTATAAACATCTCCATCATAGCATCCTCAATATTTTCCTTGTTAGGTTTTCTTAACATTTCATACTTGATGAACTCAAATCCTGCAAAACTTGTTGAGCTTAGGATGTTTTCACAAATTTCATCCACATTAGTTGGATGTGTATGAGTAGCATTTTTGACTTTACTGACATCATCAGTTACTGTCATTTCTTCATCATCATCATCATATTTTCCCAATATTAACTTTCTTCTTGGTCTCTTCATAGGATAACTCGGTACAATTTTAGTTTGAACTAGTTTCCTCTTACCAGAGCCTTCTCTTGCAGTTTTCTTTTATGGCCCGGCTGATTTTACAGTTGCATATGCCCTTGTTCTCGGTCTAGTTAAGAAAGGAAGAGTAGGTAAATTATTTTTACGTTTCTTTATTTCAATCTTGACAACCATTGGTTCCTTACCCTTCTTTTGTGCTCCTACATCCTCATCCTCTATCTTTTTAGAATCACTTGGTTGGTCTTCACCCTAACCTTGTGTGGTCTCTAGTGGTGCATCATCCTCTACATCTTTTCCTAGTATTTTCTCTAGATTTTTCACTAACTTCTGTCTCTTCATTTCCATTATTGCAGACTTCAAGTTCATAGTGATCTTAAATTTTTCTTCTTCATATCTACCAAATACCTTAGACTACTTATCAATATCTTTTGCAAGGAGAGTTCTAATGTCTGCAGATGTCTCATCAACATTTACCACATACTGTAATGGCCTCAACAATGCTACCCTCGGTATAACAACTTGTACATATATAAAATTAGTGTCCACAAGAAAACAAACATCTTCATAGAAATCAATTTTTCTCTTATTCTACCATCATTAGCCATGAGCTCGGCTAATCTCCCTTGGGAAAAAGTCAATCTAGAAAAATGAGAGGAGTTGGAACTTGCATCCATGCTCAATGAATTTCTTGTTGACCTCAAATATTATTGTAGCTTCTCAATAATTTTTTTATTATCCTTTGTAAATAATTTGACATTACATAATTGCTTATACAAAGAATAAACATTATTTGCAACTTCTTCCAAAATAATGATTAACTCAGAAAGTTAAAATTTCTTCATGGCTATTTCTATGGCAACCTTTTCCAAAAATTTTTTTGTCAAACTTTGTCACAGACCATTCCATTAGTTTTACATTTTCATCTAGATCATCAGTGTTCACCTTATTAACAATATCAACCAATTTATCTATAATAGGATTTTTCTCATCTATATCTTGCAAGTCAAATGCATCAACAAAAATATCCTTGATTTCATGTAATACATGTTTCTGGTTATGTTCTCTTCATAGTTACTCTTGTTTTCTTTTTATTTTTAGTAGATCTTGCAAGGTTTTCATGCTCATAAGTTAATTATCAATGTCCCATTTTGGAACCACAATAACTTCATCTAGTGTGACTGGTGAGTGAGGAGACTTGTCCTTCTTCTTGTGTGAATTTCTCCTCTTTGTCTCTGGTGAATAGATGCTCAGTCTCTACTCTTCTTGTACTCTACCAGTATAAATATTGACTCAGAATAACTCCTTCTGAGTACTCATTACCTATTGATCAGGTGTATCTATAGTCTTCTATTCAAGAAGTGTAACAATAGGTAGCGGTATAAGTGCCTCAATAGCCTCTTTCTTTGTAGGCTCTTGTCTCTCCTTGGTTTCTACTACCTTATCTTCTTGATCTTCTATGATTTTATCTCCATCTTTTGTATTCACTTCAGGATTAGCCGCGGTAGGGGAATGTGGAATGGAGATTTCTAGCTTATCCTTCTCCTCGGCACTTACATTTTGTGAATCCTTAATTATGATTGGGATGGTGCATTGAAGTGTTGAATCCATAGTTGGTGCACTTTTTATCTTTTTATAAACATGAATTGAGATTAAGACTACATTAATGCTTGGGAGATGTACATCTAAATCTTTCTCAGTAGTAGCTAATTCCTCAACTTCTTCCTTGGTTAACAGATTAATGTTCAATTGTGTGTCTTCAGGTACATCATCAACAATGAATTCAATATGTTGTTCACTCTCTTCAAATTTCTCCATTTTTTTTTCCGCAAGATAATCTAACTCATCTATGTATTCTTTTTTATCTAGCTCTATCTGTCTAGATGTGCTTGCATATTGGTTTGTATCCTTGCTCACTACCAGTCCAAAGATTGTCTTCCAAATTCTTTGGCTCTTTTGAACAAATTTTTCAACTTCTTTCTTCAGTATTGAGAATGCCCTCATCTTAGGAATGAACCTATTCCTATAATCCTCAATGAATTTTCTTCTATTTTTGTGTGTCAACTTGGGAATTATTTGGGCTAATTCGCCTTCTCTTATCTCTTTCTTGATCAGGATGGAAAACTGTCATTTCTCATCAATTTTCTCCAATAGTTCATTAGGAATAGAGTTTCCAATTTCCGAAGGTGTCATCTTGAATTTTGTCAACATCTCCATCATAGCATCCTCAATATTTTCCTTGTTAGGTTTTCTTAATGTTTCATACTTGATGAACTTAAATCCTGCTAAACTTGTTGAGCTTTTGATGTTTTCAAAAATTTCATCCACATTAGTTGGATGCATATGAGTAGCATTTTTGACTTTACTGACATTATCAGTTACTGTTATTTCTTCATCATCATCTTCTTTGCCCAATATTAAATTTTTTCTTGGTCTCTTCGTAGGATGACATGGTAAAATTTTAGTTTGAACTAGTTTCCTCTTACCAGAGCCTTCTCCTGTAGTTTTCTTTTCTGGCCTGACTAGTTTTATAGTAGCATATGCCCTTGTTCTCGGTCTAGTTAAGATAGGAAGAGTAGGAAAATTATTTTTACTTTTCTTTATTTCAAGCTTGACAACCATTGGTTCCTTATTCTTGTTTTGTGCTCCTACATCCTCATCCTCTATATTTTCAGAATCACTTGATTGGTCTTCACCCTAACCTTGTGTGATCTCTAGTGGTGCATCATCCTCTACATCTTGTCCTAGTATTTTCTCCATATTTTTCACTAACTTCTTTCTCTTCATTTCCATTGTTGCATAATTCAAGTTCATAGTGATCTTAAATTTTGCTTCTTCATATCTACCAAATACCTTAGACTACTTATCAATATCTTTTGCAAGGAGAGTTGTAATGGCTGTAGATGTCTCATCAACATTTACCACATAAGGTAATGACCTCAACCATGCTACCCTCGATATAACAACTTGTACATATATAAAATCAATTTACACAAGAAAACAAACATCTTCATAGTAATTCTCTACCAAAGATATAGGGATTATGTTCATTTTCCTCATTTTCTTCTTAAACTCAACAAAATAGGTTCACATCACATTATTAAAGTTATCACCTAACTGAAGAATAAACTCATTTATATGTTGTGTAGCAGGTCATTCCTTACTCCATACTACATTTCCTAAGTAAGGAAAAGTTTTTTGAACATAAAAGAATATGCAAACTATCAAGGATCCAAACTTACACATAGAATTATTTGCTTTCCTGAAGGATGATAGATTTTTTTTGATTGCGTCAAATGTAGCTCGGCAAGGTCATATGTATGATCTTTCTTTATAATATTCAACACCTATTCTACTACAACACAAGGGACACTATATGCTCTACTTGACTGATAGAATTTGTGAGCAATGACTGTCACTGAAAATTCAATCTCAGGATCAGTGATGGTGGATATCATCATTCCTCTCTTTTTCCATACTGCCTTTGTGTTTTCTTCAATTTTCTCCTTTTTCTCCCATCACATGGTTCACTTTCCAGTTGGAGTAGGGTAACCAGTGACTTGATGGATGATATCCTTAGTAATCTTTTCTATCCCATCCTCTAACTAGATTTGTATGTCCTGAACTCTGCTAAGAACAATCTTGATCCATTCAACTTTGAAGTCCTGAGGAAAATCTAGGGCACAGACTAACCCTTTATCAGCAATGTGCTGGTGTTCAGCCTTCAATGCCTCATTTTTGTGTAGTTTATTGTAGGCTTCCCTCAACTCAACATTTCCTATCTCACTTACTTTACACATATAGCATTCCCTTACATCATGTATCATCAAAACTTTGGGAAAAATCAATGACAGAGCTCCAGAAAGAACTCCCTTCACTGCGACTTCAAGAACAGCTCATAAATTTGGTGGTTCACATGCATCACTTCTCACTAAATAAAAATTCATCAACTCTTTTCCTAGAGTCTTGACTCCAATAGATGAACTAGTGGCCATAATTCTAATTAGGGTTTGAAAGATGAACTCTGTGTAACTTGGTAACCATAGATATTATCACTTCACATTGTTTTCCAATGGCACACAGTTCAATCTCTACATTTTTCACACAACTTCACTCTCAGTTTCCTTGAAATCACTTTGTAAGCTATCTAATAGCTTGGTGAAATGAAAATGAACCCCAAAAATCCATTATAAAGCTTCAACTGGTCAACTTAGGTCTTCAATAAATGTTCTGTACATAGTGGTTGAAATACAGTTGTCTCGGTCCTTATGCAACAACTTAGCTATTCACTCCATTCACTCAATCAAGACATCACCTCGGTTACTACATACTCAACTCGGTCTCTACTGTCAGCTCAGTCAATAGGATAGCTTAGCACATACTAAAAGACTCAGTCGCTACATAGATACTGATGCTCGGAACCCATTGTGCATATCAACTCTTTTCTCAGTTTTTTCCTTAGATTTGTCCTGGTGCATCTTAGCTTATGTAGAGATGGATTTTAGCATAACTAATATTAGGAATTGGTGTAAGATATAGAATTTGTAAATCAGTTCCTTACATACCTTCTTTTCTTAAGTAGATGTAGTGTGATCACTTGATCCATTGGATTAGGTGATCTTAGCTTCATTGGTTCCACTGTTGCCTATTTCTTCCTTCTTTCTCCATGTCTGATTCATCTAGTTCTTTATCTTATCAATGGTAGGTGTTGTCACTCTGGTCCTATAGTCTCTTTGAGTATGGCCAATTTTGTGACAACTATGATAGACCAAAATTTCATTCATCCAACTCTTGTATTTACCTCTAAAATGTGTCCTTATACAATTTTCTGCAACATGACCATATTCATTGCAATAATGACAGATGTGCCTTGTATTGTAATCCCAATTGTATGTGTTACCTTTCTTAGGTGCATTTCCTTATTTCCTAGATGTCCACTTCAATTTTGCATTGGATCTGTAGTCTTGGGCTTTATGACCAAACTTCTGACAATTGTGACATTGTCCTTGAAATCTAGGTGAATTAGGTGTAGTACTAGCCTTTGACCTGCATTCCTTTTCCTAAAGTCCATGTTTCTTATAGTTAAAAAAATATCCATTGAATTTTTCCTTAGGACTGGACTTACCATTTTTTCTTCTACAAATGTTTGTTGTATGTCATGGTTTCCCACAATGATGACATGTAGGTTTGTTCTTTTTCTTTCCATTCCTCTATTCTACACTTTTTGATGTTTCACCTTCTTCAGGAGAGGATAGGTTCTCGGTAAGGCTAATTCCAATGGTGTCATTGGCTCTTCTTGATGCTCTAATTAGTTCCTCAAAATATCTTACATCCTCATTAGGTTTTTTAATCCTTTCAATGAGTTATTTTTCTTCTCTCAACTCATTTCTCATTTGGTTGTTCTCTATTGTCAGATTTTTAATTTCCATATCTTTTCTACTTACCTCTTGAGTTGCAAGTAACAGTTGATTTACCATGTCCTATTGATTATTCATGAGTCTCTACACATCACATGTTCTTTCATCAAGTCTAGTAGCCAATTTTCTTTTGTCTTCCTCTCTCATGGTCTTGTCTTCATCAACTTTATTTTTATGATCAATCACCTCACATAGTGTGATAGATTTATTTTCCTGTTATCTCTTTAGATTTTTGAACTTTTCATTTAGTGTTTTGTTCTTCTCCAATAGATTTTCTATACTTGTATCAGTTTCTTTGGAGTTATCATTCTCAAATAGACCTTCAATGTCTTCTTCTTGATATGATGTGTCATTCAAATGAATTGCCAATTCTTTCCTTTTGGTTAAGGGTTTGTTCAATTCTTCTCTCGCTATCTCAAGATGCTTCAATGCAAGCTTGAGGTCAATCTTTTGATTCTCTATGTATTTTCCCAACTTATAAACCTCCATTACCAAGATCTAATTCTTCAAGTGGTTAGACATATTTTTAGATAAAAAGGCTCTTATACCATTTGTTGGAAGTCTTAATTAGGAAAGTATGATACTGAGCGGGGGGTGAATCAAAATCCTAAAAGTTGTACTCAACTAAAATAAACTGATTCAACATGCATATCATGTATCTTATAACATAAACTTAAATGTTGTAATAGATCTAACTAGTAATCACATCCATGATAAACAATAAGATAAACTCATGACACAAAGATTTGGTAACCCATCAACCCTTGAAGGTAAAACTGGGGTGGGGATGACACCCAAAAATCTTCACTACTGTAGTAAAAAAGTGTTCCTATTAGGGCTAAAAAAATTTGATCACTTCTAATGATCTACACTGTGATGGGTATGCCTTGTTAAAGGATTACAGACTATTAGGTCTATCTTGATTAAAGGATTTAAAACTTACAACTAAGTAATCACTCTATTATGAGATTTACAAAGGTCTGTTAGGAACACTCGGTTAAGAGGTTTACCCTGATTCACTTGCTAAAATGTACCAGTACCTAATCCTTCAGTTTGCACTTCAAATTCTGATTACAGATCTCCTCTTTCCGATTCTTATCTGATCTCTGAATCTAATAGCTTTTTTCTTCCTATCACTACTTTGTTCGGTCACTTTGTATGATCTATGCTCCTTCGGCATACACACGATCTCTTCTCCTCCATACTTTTTTCATTAGGGATTTGAGGCTTCCTTAAATAGAAAATAGATCTGATATACCCTGCATACCCGTCCCTACATTTTGTGTACAAAATGTTGGGTCCCCTTTTTTTTTTTGGCTTTTGCCTTGTTTTCCTTATTTATCTTGTTTCAACTCTGGGTTTTCCTTTCCGCGAGGTTTTTTTATTTTTATTTTTTTCTTTCATGTGTCAGGGACCCAGTCCCAGAGTTGGTTTCTTTTCCAGAGCTAGATTCCAAACTCTGGGATTCTCCACTATGATGTCTTCTTCTCGTAAGGAGGCATGGTCACGCGGAATCCTAGGGCCTAGAGTCTAGAGGTTTACCTATTCCAAAGTTTGTGGGGGAAAAGGGTAACTTTCTTTTACCATGAATATAAATAGAAATTACTGATCACTTTTACGGTTATCATGATTAAAAGCACTTGTGCTTAGAACGATCCTCAAGTGATTAAATAGTGATTAAACTACGATTACCTTGTGCTTAGTGTGTTGTTATCCATTGCTTCAAAGTTCTCATTCATGGTCATCTAAAGTTAGAGCTTATTGCGGGAGTGCTCTTGGTGTTCTCTTTCTCCACTCTTCTGTGGATTTTCAGGTAGGTCCTCTGGTTCTTTGTCATTTCTACGTTTCTTGTTGTTTCTATTTTTGTTCTCTGGTTTTGTTTTTGTTTTTCTTCTTTTCACTTTGTCCTATTGGTTTTTGTTTGTTTGGTCTGCCTCCCTTTGGTGGGTTGGCACCACACAAGGGTTTTCTGCCCTCTGTGTGGTTGTAAATTAATGTAAATAATGTATAATGCCTTGGGGTAGTTTGTGTCTCTCTGTAAATAATGTATATTCATGTATATTTTGTGTATATCCATTTCAGCCCTTGGCCCTCTGTATTTTTATGCATGTATATATTCTATATATCCTTCCAAGCCCACGAGTTCCTCACACTCTATCATGCATTTTCACCCCATGAGACTGAGATCGTTGAGACGGAGTCACTGTGGTTTGAACTTGGCACCTTGCTGGTTCGAGCCATGGTGACTTTCTCTCTCCTCTGTCTTGTCACATTGATGGCAAGATTAATTTTCCAAGTGTGAGCATTCAAATATGTCCAATATGAAATTCATTTTGCCCCATGTCGACCCACTTGTCTTAATTAATGTTTTCAATTCCTTTATGGTGCCTACCATGTGATCACGTACCAACCCATGTTAGCCAAATTAGGTTTCCCATTAGTCACATCAAAAAGACAATGACCATTTTGTCCGGACTCTGGGCCTCTGCTGCCCCTTGTCTTATATTTTATCCTATCATTAGATCCAGACACTTTGGGATTTAACTCACATTTATTTCAAGTATTTCAAGATTATTTTGATGAACACAATATTTGTTGGACAAGTACTGCAGGGCGTCGATGTTCCAAAACTTTAGTGTTCTTTATATATGTATCATGTTCTAATGGTTTTTTAGTCTTGTAGGTTGCGGATAAATTGATCAAAGATGTCTGACGTTATTGCCCCTCCTGATAGTTTGAAACTACCTACCACTTACACCCGGGCAGTTACGAAGACAAAGATGGAAAGAATGCTAGCAAAGCTTCCCCTAATCTCCAAATATCCAAAGGAGGGAGCTATTGCAGGGTCCAAGGTGGACTCCAAAATCTAGGAAATAACAAATACGGACCCTGAAACTTGGGCCAAATTGCAGGGTTTGATCCAAACTATTTACAGGTTAAAGGCCAAGGTGGACAAGGTAGCCACTTGCTTGGCCACCTCTATCATCATAAAGGCTACAAAATTCCCATGTTTAGTGCAATCACTAGAATTAATAAAGTAGCTGGCAATACTATATGTGCCTACTCGCACAGTTCTTCTTCTGGATCCCCGGCCCCTACAATACCCCACCACAATCATCACCTTGAACGTTCCAACTTTTCCTTCTGGGTTGGGGATTCCTTAGTTCAAAGGGTCCACTGTCGTCACCAAGGTCAACTCACTAAAGGAATTTGGTGAGGCTGAAGTCATTTCCTAGAAACACCTCAACAGTCAGTGGTTGAAGTCTCCAAAGCGAGACCACAAAAGAATGAAGTTGGAAATTCCCCGCAGGGATTTCAAGGAGCCCATTCAAGCGGGCAACATATTTTTATGCAGGATCTTCGGATAGCCCCACACCTTGGAATTCTTAGCATGGATGTACTATTTTCTATACTACATCACAACACACAATAGGACCTTCAACTGGGTGGCTATCATAGCCAACCCTATGGATACACAGATGAGGACCGTTGCCTAGACCTCTTAGTTTTATATGACTTCATATGTGTTGTGGGCGTTAGAACAACAAAGATCGGCTTTCCCAGGTTTGGGCATAGTTAGAGAGTTTGGAAATGGGCTAGGACAAGTCACACCATGGAATCATTATCCCCAATTACAGTGGGAACTTAGTTTCCAAAATTTCTTCCAGGTAAACGATGCTTTCATTTACAACAAAATTTTAACACTTACTCGGGATTCTGGGTACCGCCTCTCATAGGAGGCAATGACTCTAGTCAGCTCCTACAGCCAATATTTTATTTAGTTCTGGCATCACACCTACATTAGGGTGATAGGCTTCAATGGGAAGCCCTATCTTCATCCTTGGTATTGCGGGGGTAGAATTATTCTCTTAGAGTTCTGCCGACAGATGTTGGATCTGCACGCCTTCTTCACATTGAAGAAGGTCGTTAACATCCCATTCTCTTTCTCTTGTAAGAATTACACATGCAACCTCACCATAGCTTGGGAGGCAGACAATGAAATAAAAAGCTTGGGGATGGTGGAATTCCACCATGCTAGGAAAAATTATGATCCCCATGGAAAGATTTCCACAACACTACCCTGGGCGTCCGAACCGCACGAAGTGGATATTGAAGACTTCTGGGAAAATTGTCAGGATAGTTTTGATGTCCGGGCCTAATAGAATACAAGGATGAGAAAAGGGCTCATGAAAATGCTAGACCTGCAAACCTTCCTGAAGGGATTCAAAGATGACGGGCCGCTGGAGGATCCAGCATACAAAGGACAAGGGCTAGATAAGCAAGATCTTCCTCTGGTGGATTGGTCCATCTCGGAGGACCTAATAATCAAAGGGGTAAGCCACCCCATTTTAAAGGCAATTCACCAGTACTTTGTCTGGGTGTATCCTAAAAGCACCCAAAATAAATCAATGGTCAAGAAGACCATTCCCTCTTCAGCCGGTGCCAGACCTTCTTCATCCGGTATGCCCACTGAAATAAAGTGTAAATAAAGGGAAAAAGAAAGAGGGTGCCCTGGTTCCCAAGGCACCTGCCTAGGTTCCTACACTTATGATGGCCCACCTGCATCAACAAATGGAGTGGGAAAAGCTGACCAGTCAGCAACTAAGCATGCAAGTATCCTCCGGTCTCCCTATAGCTCCAATGGCATCTGCTCACCCAGTGGGATCCTCCTCGTTGGCAGCGACGATGACCAGATAGAATTTCACTGAGGCAGAGTCTACTAACATTCTATATATTATGGATTCACTTATACATAAGAAAAAGAAGGTGACACCTACACCCAGTGCAGCCACTAGCCCTGGCATGCCAGAGATGCCCCTTGTAGATGCAAGTTCAGACTCTCCCGAACTAGAAGATATCTCAGACTCCTCACCCCCGCATAATGATTTTGATGACACCTTCTTGGTGGAGGAGATCTTGGAGATTCAATAGGGCATAGGCCATGCAATGGAAGAAATATCAACTTAGGACAAGGAAGAGGTCCCTAGAGAAAAGGAAATTCCCATAGAAAAGGATACATCAGAGCAAGATCTTAGGAAGAAATATCGATAGGACCTGAGCAGGAGAGAATACATGTCCAAGAGACCAAAGATTCACCAAGGAAACATATAAATGAGAAACTAATGGTCGAAGAACCCAGACCCTAAGGAACAATTGTACCTCCAACCATCATGCTTCAAATGCCTTTGGTAACTCTAGGTGACGAAGCACCCCAGAGCACTTTTGGTGAGGTGGTAACGACAGCTGCCTTGCTAAATTTTAGACAAAGACCTCACCCACCTCTGAAGGATATTCCGGTGGAGGACGATGCTCCAGTAGATGAAGCCAATGTGGCCCAGGAGAAGTAATAGCAAGTGGGCCAGGAAGTCTCAGATAAAGAAAATGAAGAAATGGCTGGCACCAAGAGGGATGAAGTTCCTAAAAATATAGAAGAGATTGAGGATGGAGAGAAGGCTCCAGATGGTGCAACAAAAGATGCCAGTATGGAAAAAAATGTTGAGGGTTCCGAAGAACAGGGAACAGAAAAGGAGAAAGAACAAGAAGAGCCAGAATGAGAGGTGGATAAAGAGCCCAAAGATAATGTGCACTTTGAGAACATGCCACTAGATTCTGAAAGGAATCCTGATGAATAGATATTGATAGCAAGGCCGCCCCAATGGCTGGTGGAATCTAAGAAAAGAAAGACCCCAATGGCAACCACAAGTGCTCCACTCTCATTGGCTGAAATGATGGCCAAAAATACAGAGGCTAAGAAGCCCAAGAAAGCACGGATAGTCCATACCCTTGGGACTGGCCCCACCAGTATCATAGTTGTGACCATCGCAACACCATCTCTTGATGCAGATCCAGCAGCCGTAAGGCCCAAAGACTATAATTTAATAGAAGTAGCATTGGGGAAGAGGGATAAGCAAGGCAAATTGGACTTGCTAAAAGAGGCCACCAAGGCCATAGAGGCTAGGTACGTAAATAGGGCTAGAAGTTGCAAGAGGAAAGAGAAACAAATGCCAATCTCCTCACGCTTCTGGTAGAACTCACACAACCCTTATCAGAAGTCCACCCCAAAACCCCTTCCTCTAGATTACCGCTTGCACAGGGTGATGTGGACTCTCTGAGGATCATGAAGAAGAAAGCACAAGATGTGGATGGGTGGGAAGCTGAGCAGGTGACCACAATGAGACAATTTTTGGTGGCGTCCCTCCCAGACCTTTACAGGGTCAATTCTCTCCTCAACCAGGCAAAAGGCTCTGCTATTATATGGGAGAAAGATCTAGCCAAGTATGAAAAATGGAAGGCTGGGATAGAAGAGATCCACAACATTAGTGAAGAAGTCACCACAGAGTCTTGAATTTTGGGAGATAAATTGTTTGATTCCCTCCAGGCCCAGTACTCCAAACTTGTCCTCAAGATTGAGGTGTGCAATCAACTAGTTAAGGCCTTGAAATAAAAGGTGACAGAAGCCCAATATCCCTTGGGATTATTTAAAATATTCATGGCTGGGGTATTGCAAGTTGATCCCTTCACCACTGACACATGTACCCCAGAGGACTATGTCCTCAGCAAGTTTGATGGATGAATGGAGTCCCTGTATCTTCCTGCCGGAGATTTTGACTAGTGTAGGCTATTTAGGTTGTCTAAAACAATGATCCAATCACACGATGCCATTAAGATGGTGGATGAATTCTGGAATGGGGATAGAGAAATTAAGGAGGCAATGGAGGTTGTTCGTAGCCAGTGGGATAGCATCAAATATGTAGATGAAGAAAGCATAGGCCAAGTATTGGAGGCTTGGGAAAAATCATAAGGAGAAATAAGGCCCTCCAGATTCTAGAGATTTTTAGCGAATGATGTGTTTTTGTATTCATTCATTCTTTTGGAATGCGGATTCCCAGATCCCAGAATTCTAGATCTTACATTTTTGTATTCTTTAAAGTGACCCATGTCCTAGTTCCAAAAGTTGACCAGTCACTTTCAAGGTAGTTAATGAGGGTTGTCAAAAGGTAGGTAACTACAACAAGGCACACCATCTTGACAAGAGGTTTTCTAAGAGATGGTCTTCTTGAGGTTCTGCTTCAACATTACAACTAGCACATCGGAGACAGGGCGCCACTTTCCCATTTATGAGGCATGTAGCCTTGATCCCCAGGAAATCAGATTTCTTCTCTCTCATCCCATCTCTCTTCTCAAGGCTGATTCTTCCACTCTACTTTTCTTGTCTTATTCTTCTGACATGTCAGACCTTATTTTTCTCGAGGTCTTTTGTAGCGTGGCTCAGGTAGAACTGGCCATCAGATAATGTATTATATTATAAAGTGTAAAGTAAGTTAGGGTTAGGTTTAGGTCAAGTAATGTGTATAAATAATAAGTCTGACCCCATTCCAAGGGTTAGCAAAATTGATGATTTTTCATTCCATAACTAATACCAATCTGGTTTTTCTCAGTTCTTAGTTTCAGAGCTCAATGCTCCATAGTTTTTAAGATTTTAGTAGTTGAATGCTCCCTAGAGCCACCATTGTACCATGCACCAGTGATTGCTAGAAATATGTTAATGAAGAAGGAAGAATAATCTCAATGATTTTGTTGGCATTCTATCTTCTGGGTTAATGGTATTTTATGCTTTGTGTTCTTCATGTCCTTTGCTTTGATGCTTAAAGTAGATTAACGACCTCCTTTCCTTTATTACTGATAAAATATGAACTGACGGTTGTATATTTCTTTGGTATTTAGTGTAGTGTGTTAGGGCATTGTCAATGTTTTGAGTGTTTAGCATAACTATAGGTAGATGAAATCTTTCTAACTCTATAATATCTTTTGAAGTTATTTTTTAAATGGCTGCACGCTTGAAGGGAACCCCACTTACTTGAATCCCTAGAGAAGATGAGTTAAAGATAACTAGCTATCCCCCTCAAACAAAATAGTCACATCTCCCAACTAAGCCCCACACCATCAAGACCTAACTCTTACGTGCTTGGAGGCCCAGGGAATCTCATTTCCCTAGACAACCTTTACAGGTGAAGTTGGCTGGTACCCCAGTACCTGGTGACAACTTACTTATGTTGGCAGACCCAGTCACAAAGTCCCGTCAACAAAAATTGGCGCTAGAAGGAGGGCATGAACTTGTCCCCCTCTAAGGATTTAGATTTTACACCACCCAAAGGTTCCCCAAGCCATAGTTTTAGGAGTCAAGCCTTCAGTGGGATTGGATCATTTTCACCAGCAAGAATCGAAAGAGTCCTTAGATTAGCCTCCAATCTCAGACAATTTGTCAAACTTGAGCCTCCTGCTTAGAGGAAATGGACCTCAAAAGCCAAATCAGCCACCATTGTCTGGGGATCTAGCATACCATAGAATACCAAAGTCCCTTAGGAAATCCTAGGAATTAACACTCAATCTAGTTAGAATCTGACTCCCCCAATGGCTGCATATTTTGGAAATACCAGGTCCCCAATTGGAACTTTTCTGGGTGCAGCCAACGATTTACCCTTGCACCTAGAAAATATTTATCCCTGATATGAGCACTTAGGCTCATGAACTGTAGAAGAGCATCTGCAAGCATACAAAGATGCCATGAAATGACATCAGATCAAACATCAAGACATTGTGACCCGGATGTTCCTTCTATCCCTAGGACAGAATGAGTTGAACTGGTACCTTAATCTTCCTGCCAACTCCATTAATAGTTGGCAGGACATGGAGGATGCCTTCTTGGCTGCCTTCCATGTACACATGGACTCAACATGGTCCCACAACTAGTTCATTTCTATTAGGAAGGAACCAAATGAGCCACTTGTAGTATTCAATCATCAGTCCTAATGCACCTTGAAGCGGTGTACGGGTCCCTTTATTCCATCCGCAAAAGTGACTATCCAAACCTATCTCAATGCGATGGACCCCTTTATTGCCATTCTCCTCTGGAGAACTATTTCCCTAGGCGACTGGGATACTTTGGTGAAGGTTTACAACCTAGCCTTAGAACTGTCCCGTGGCCTCAACAAATCCCCAGGCAGGATTGGGCAGAGCACGCCATTTAACACGATACCCGACAAAACTTATTATGCTGGGGGATATAACCCTAATCTAGCAATGGGAGCTCCTACGATGGCCATGAATCCCCCACCACCGTCAATAGACCAATAGGCCCAGTACGTATATCCACCATTGACCCAAATAATACTAGGTCTGGAATCTTTTCCTTGGAACCAGCCACAGCAAACACAACAACCACAGACACAACCATCCAAAATACCTTTCTTCCAGTCATCCGCGGCTGGAGGATTTTTGCCCCCAACTCTGGCAAATGCTGCCCCTTTCCCAAGGAACCAACAATAACAACCATCACATTGTGATGTGAACACCTAGTTGACCACTGAGGTTGAGTCCCTCCAGTAAATGTTATCCACACTAAATGTGGACATGGGTCAGCTGAAGGCGGGGTCCTATGTACCCTAGAATTCCAATTCCCAGAGGGGGAATATCTTCTCCAGCCAACAAAACAACAATGTCAGAGGGAGAAATTACAACAGCGGGCCTCGACCCAACCAATAGCAATGGAACAATGCAAACACCAGAGGTCCACCTCCAAACCAAAACACCAATCAAAGTGGTGCTGGACCATCCCATTTCATGCTAGTTGCAGACTTCCAGCCCATGACCAACTCGTGTAGATTGCATGACACAGGCTCCCACAATGAGCTAAATTGTGCCATGCTGGAGAAATTCATCATGATTTCCCAGCTAGATAGGCAACAAGCATATGATCCTACTCCTCCAAAGCCTCCTGTGCAAGAGCCCACTCACGGTGCATTCACCTGTGAGACTGTCTTCTTTGGGACTGCCAGAGAGGATGAAGAAGAATCTGAACTATAGGGATTCTTTGATGAGTCAATTTCGGCCTTTGAGGCCAATGCCTTCACCAACCCAAGGGCTACCTACAACACTTGGAGTCAGGCTAGTAAAGGACCATTTTACATGTCCACACCTCCCAAGGACACTCCTCCCCAATACAATACAGCCAATCAATCCATCATTCCAAAAAATTCTAGCTCTAACCAAGCCAAGGACCCGACCGAGGGAAACCACCAATTCCCAGGAGGAAGTTTTGATATCATGAAGGCATTAGAAAAAACCACCACCTCCATGAGCTTGATGGAGGTTTTTCTAAACTGTCCTGAGTAGAAGAAGTCCCTTCTGAAGCTCTTGGGAAACCCGAAAGCCATCAGTCGCCCACCCAAGACTATCTTTTTTGAGGATGCCAACATGACTATCTTCTAGGGGAACACAGAAGATCCTCCCTTCCTGCTAGGCCTGAACATACAAGGGAAAAACATACACAACTACCTAGTAGATTCTAGGGCTTTAGGAAACATCATTCCTTTGTCCATATGCCAGAAGCTCAGATTCTGACCCACCCCATCTAACGGTGCAGTAATCCAACTGGATAAGACTACTGTGAAAATGGTGGGTGAACTGAAGAATGTTTGG
This sequence comes from Thuja plicata, assembly GCA_018584345.1. NCBI lineage: Eukaryota > Viridiplantae > Streptophyta > Pinopsida > Cupressales > Cupressaceae > Thuja > Thuja plicata. The sequence continues at coordinate 3,475,258 of MU227974.1, read as the reverse complement.
ATTCAACTCATCTAAGAACCCAGGATAGCGAGTATAATTGACATCCAAGTGGTAGACATCCCAGAGGCTTACAGTATGTTGCTAAGTGAGAATTGGTCTAAATCCTTGAATGGATATGTTTTGACTGACTTCTCCCACTTGTGGCTCCCCTGGGGAGGAGAATCTAACAAGATCCAAGTTGAAAACTAACCCCAAATGAAATAGGCCCTCACCAAAGTTGGGTGGGTAAATGAGGTCTTATTCTGTGATACCTCCCCTAGGGTATACCAACCCCTTGAGATCCTAACATTTGATTTCACCCCCGGGGAGGATTCCATAGTTCTGCAGAGAACCCAGGACCTAGAAGAAAAATTGAGGGTTGAGGTTAACTCTCAGGGTGTCGCAGTGACCCCCACCACACTCTTATCTAACACTTGGTGCCAGGTGCATTACCAAAAACATTCAGAACTGGAGTGTGAGCCTTATCTTACCACTGCCACCCGACACATCGATGCCCTCCGGAGAAAAGAACATGTAGCTGATTCCCCTAGACTCAGTACTTCTGCTGGTGGCGCCCCTTCAACATTATTTGTCTAGGAATCCCAATCAGAAGTCCCTCTAGAGGTAAACCTCACCCACGTATCATCAGAAATAGAGGAAAATCCTCCCAATCCTCCCAAAAATATTCCAAAGACCACTTTCTCTTCCCAATCCCAGACAACAAATGACGGTATGTGGACCCTTAAGTTCGATGGGTCTCAATCCAAGTAGGGTTGTGGGGCCAAAGTGGAACTAATCAACCCACAGGGGAAATCCTTCCTCGCATCCTACAGGCTATAGTTCAACTACACGAACAACATCACAGAGTATGAGGCCTTAGTCCTTGGACTCCTATTTGCATTAAGGAAAGGAATCACTCACCTCTGGGCCCTGGGTGATTTAGAGTTGATTGTCAAAAAATTCTAGAGTCAATACACCTGCCATGATAAGAGGCTAGCTACATACTGCAATTGGGCATGGAGCCTTATTGAAGATTTTGATGCCTTTGGCATCGATCTTATTCTCCATAGATGGAATTATTTCCTAGATGCCCTTGCTATTTCTGCCAGTACACTTGAGCCCATGGCCGGCTCACAACTCCATAGATTTTTTGTCAAGATGATCCCCACCCTGTCCATTCTAGATAATGTCACCCACTTTTAGGTCTTTGAGGAGGATCAACATATCCTAGCCTTCATAGCCAATGTTGGTGTCTTCGAAGACCAGATAGTAGAAGAAAGAGATCATGATGACACTGGGTAGGGTGATGAATATGATGGGATCATGGACCTACCAACCAACACCATCCCTAAGGGGATGGTCGCACTTGAACAAACCTTCGACTCAGACCCTCGAGGGAAAGAAAATATATCATCCTCTTTCGAGGGAGGAAAATTTGAGAAAGTAAACATCGGGCAGCCCGGTGAAGAGAAAATGATACACATCGACACCTCCTGCTCCCCTGAGGAGAAGGAGAAGATTCTCGCGGTTCTCTAAGAATACATAGACATTATTGCATGGGGGTATAAGGATTTGAAGACATATGACACATCCATTATAACTCACACCATCCCACTCAAACCTGATACTAAGAATTTTTGGCAAAAGAAATGATCGGTCAACACACTAATTGAGCCTTTGATTCATTAGTAGGTGCAAAAACTATTGTAGCCTAGATAATCTTTCCAATCTGGCATACTATGTGGGTGGCCAATCTAGTCCCTGTGAGGAAGAAAAGCAGTGAAATCCACCTTTGTGTGGATTTCCAAAATTTGAATAAGGCCTCCAAGAAAGATAATCACCCTCTCCCCTTGTTGGATGAGGTGTTGCAGATAGTGAATGGATCCCAAATGATGTCTTTCTTGGATGGATACTTTGGATATAACCAAGTCATGGTTAAGTTTTAAGATAGAGACAAAACAACATTCACCACCAAGTGGGGAATGTTTTCTTATCGGAGAATGCCCTTTGGGTTGATTAACGTAGGAGCTACATTTTAGAAGGCCATGAACATTGCATTTGAGGGCCTTGTGAATTGGTGTATAATCATCTACATGGATGATTTGACCATCTTTTCTTGGGATCGGCATGATCACTCTGCCCACCTCATCCATATTTGTGAGAGATATTACCGATATGGAATATCCCTCAACCCTAAGAAATGCATATTTGGGGTCACTAAAGGGAAGTTTCTCAGGCATATTATCTCTGAGAAGGGTATATCCATTGACCCTGAGAGAGTTGAAGTGCTGCTAAACCTGCAAATGCCTGACAACAAGAAAGAGATGAGATCTTTCTTTGGAAAGATCAATTTTGTCCGGCAATACATTACTGGATTTGCCAAGATTGTGAAGCCACTTAACAAGATGATGAAGAAAGATACCAAAATTGAGTGGACTCCTGAAGCAAAGCATGCATTTTCCTAGATCAAGCAAATGATAATGGAGGCACTAGTTCTGGCTAGCCCAGACTATTACCTCCCTTTCTACGTTGATTCCTTTGCTTCACCAAATTCTTCCATGGTAGTATTGACCAAAAAGGTTGGAGGGGAAGAATGACCAATAGCTTTCATGAGCTCCCCTTTAAGAATGTTGAAGTCTAGTATTCATCCTTGGAAAAGCAGGCCTTTGCTCTTGTTTGTGCTATGAAAAAATTCTAGCATTACATTCTCCGGAGTAAGGTGCATGCCATCATCCTAGACCAGGTGGTAAAATATTTGCTGATGTAGAGTGAATTAGGTGAAAGATAGGGGAAATGGATGGCCATCCTCCAGGAATATGATTTGGAAATGCAACCCATGAAAATAGTCTAAGGCTAGGGACTAAGTAGAGCAATGGCAGAAGAGACTCCCCACATCGAATGTTAGACATATACAGTGGAGTCCATCACTCAAGACCCATGATACATAGATTTGGTGTACTTATTGTTAAATAATAGATGCCCAGAGGGATTGCCTCCAAAAAAATTTCGCACCCTATGGTTGAAAAGCACGCACTTCATGATCAAAAACTCCACACTTTTTTGTAGGAATTATGAGGGAGTGTACCTATGGTGCATCGATAGGGTTTAAGATGTAAAAACAATTGAAGAATTCCATGGGCAGTTTGGAACCAGGCATGGCTCAGCTGACGCCACTACTCATCAGATCCTTTGGGTCAGGTACTATTGGCCCTGTATCTTTAAAGATGTCTACACTCACGTCTGAAAGTTCTATACTTGTCAGACCGTGACACATCATTAGCATAACTCGGCTATGCCTTTGCAGCCAATTTTCAAAGCTAGACCCTTTTCCCAATGGGAATTTGACTTTATCAGGGAAATCAACCCCAACTCATCTACCAACTATCGATACATCCTAACTGCTACCGATTATTGCACCCGGTGGTCAGAGGCCATACCATGTAAAAACAACACAGCGGATGTAGTTATCAAATTCCTGGAAGAAAACATTGTCACGAGATTTGGAATGCCTTTTGCTATAGTGTGTGACAATGGTTCGACATTCTCTTTGGCACAATTACTAGAATGGACCTATGATCAGAAGATCACTTTGAAATTCTCTAGCAACTATTACCCCCAGGGGAATGGTGTTGCTGAATCGACTAACAAAAATTTGCTTGAAGTGATCAAACACTTGTTAGAACAAAATCCCCAAGATTGGCATCAAAAGATGAGGTTCTCCCTCTGGGAAGATCTCATTCAAATTAATGCCGCTCTGGGGATATCCCCATTCCATCTGGTCTATGGCCAGAACCTAGTGTTCCCCATTAACTTACAGATCCTAGTTTTGCAGGTCATACAGGAATTTGACAACCGGGATAACATTGTGGAGGTCCGGCTCCTAAATCTGGTGTGAATGGAAGAACAAAGAGATGCAGCCCTTGAGCATTTTGTGTGTCACCAAGCAGTGGTAAAATGATGGTTTGACCGAAGAGCCCAGTATAAGGCCTTTCAAATTTCAGACTTTCTCCTCCTGTGGGATAAAGCCTGGGAAAAGAAAGGGAAGCACACCAAATTCCAATGGCTCTGCCTCAGACCATATTTGATCTCAGAGATCTGTAGGGAAAATACCCATTGCCTCAATACCATGACAAGAGAACCTATCCCATTTCCCGTCAATGGACAATTTCACAAACATTATTTTGAGTGAGGCAGGTTTGTCCAGAGTTGTACTTTATGTAAATTTTCTTTCTTGTAAATATTTCTTCCCCGGCACCCCGTTTGGAGTGCCTTTTCTTGTAAATAGTTTTGCTGGTGGTCCTCTGGGACCGCCTCTTTTTCCTTTGGTTTTCCTTTTGTTTTTTTCTTTCTTTCTCGGGTCTCCAATGTTTTGCTCCCCCTTTGTAGGCTAGTATGCTTTGCATAACATCTAGTCTCTGGGATGGTACCTTCCTTATTTATTTTGAATTCAGAATCTATTGTTAGCATGGTGGAATCGGTCTGGTCTCCAAAGTTATTTTGTGAGTTTGGTAATGAGCTATGAGTAATATTCATCGGATTTATCCTCGAAAGTCCGGAAATCACTTCAATCAAAATTAAAAAGGGAACAAGTAATCAGACACACCAAGGGTAGATCGGTCGCGCTGGTTTGTTGGCCCAAGTCTGAACTCTTATAATTATTTCTAGGTCTAGATTTTTTCTTCTTCATTTAGAAAATTAAGGTGGATGGAATGGTGAAAGAAGTACTGCCATTGAATTAAGCTAAGCTTGAGCCTAATGGTGAATGAAGTACCACCCTCCCATCCAGAAAAGAATAAAATAATAAGGAAAGAAAGGATGGGATGAAAACTTCGATATCCGGGAGGAACGAACAAACTTGACAACTTTGGATTGATACATTCAGTGCCTCTTCTCTGCTTCTCCCAGAGGTCATCGACTTGATTCTCTTTCAAAGCACACACTACACAACTAAAAAAAGACCAAGGATTGAATCATGCATAAGCCGTATTTTCTCAAATGTTTCACACCTTCCATATAGGGTGCTCCGAGTTACGATTGGTTCTATTTTTTCTAACCAAAGATTCTGTGGTTCTCAAATGAACTAAGGCATTCATCCCAGATAGTTTCCATTTACTATGCCCTGCATACCCGTCCCTAGATTTTGTGTGAAAAATATTGGGTCCCCTTTTTCATTTTGGCTTTTGCCTTGTTTTCCTTTTTTCTCTTGTTTCTTCTCCAGGTTTTCCTTCCCGCGAGGTTTGTTTTATTTTGTTTGTGTCTTTTGTGTCTCCGGGACCTAGTTTTAGAGTTGGTTTCTTTTCTAGAGCTAGATTCCAGACTCTGAGATTCTCCACCACGATGTCTTCTTCTCGTAAGGAGGCATGGTCGCATGGAATCCCCAAGCCCGGATTCCAAAGGTTTGCCTGTTCTAGAGTTTGTGGGGGGAAAAGGGTAACTTTCTTTTGCCATGAATATAAATAGAAATTACTGATCACTTTTACAGTTACCGTGATTAAAAACACTTGTGCTTAGAGCGATCCTCAAGCGATTAAACTGCGATTACCCTGTGCTTAGTGTGTTGTTATCCATTGCTTCAAAGTGCTTGTTCATGGTCATATGAAGGTAGAGCTCATTTCGAGAGTGCTCCTGGTGTTCTCTTTCCCCACTCTTCTATGGATTTTCAGGTTGGTCCTATGGTTCTTTGCCATTTCTGCATTTCTTGTTGTTTCTATTTTTGTTCTCTAGTTTTGTTTTCATTTTGCATCTTTTCACTTTGTCCTATTGGTTTTTGTTTGTTTGGTCTGCCTCCCATTGGTGGGTTGGCACCGCTAGAGGGTTGTCCACCCTTTGTGCAGTTGTAGATTAATGTAAATAATGTATAATGCCTTGGGTTAGTTTGTGTCTCTCTATAAATAATGTAGATTCCTGTATATTTTGTGTATATCTATTTTGTCCCTTGGCCCTCTACATTTTTATGCATGTATATATTTTGTATATCCTTCTGAGCCCGCAAGTTCCTTGCGCTCTATCATGCATTTTCACCCCATGAGACCGAGCTCATTGAGATGGAGTCGCCATGGTTCAAACTCGGCACCTTGCTGGTTCAAGCCATGGCGGCTTTCTCTCCTCTATCTTGTTGCATTGATGGCAGGATTAATTTCCCACATGTGAGCATTCAAATATGTCTAATCTAGCATTCATTTTTCCCTGTGTCAGCCCACTTATCTTAATTAATGCTTTCAATACCTTTACAACACTTGCCATGTGATCACGTACCAACCCACATCAGCTAAATTAGGTTTCCCATCAGTCACATCGGCAAGACAATGGCCATTTTGTCCAGACTCTGGGACTCTGCTACACCTTGTCTTATATTTCCTCCTGTTAGTAGATCCAGACACCCCGATATTTAACTCATGTTTATTTCAAGTATTCTGGGATTATTTTGATGAAAACAACATTTGTTGGACAGGTATTGTAGAGTGGTGATGTTCTGAAACTTTAGTGTTCTTTATATATGTATCATGTTCTAACAGTTTTCCGGTCTTGTAGGTTGTGGGTAAATTGATCGAAGATGTCTGAAATTATTGCCCCTCCTAATAGTCCATAACTACCTACCACTTCCACCTAGGCAGTTATGAAGATAAAGATGGAAAGAATGCTAACAAAGCTGCCCCTAACCTCCAAATATCTAAAGGAGGGAGCTATTGCGGGGTCCAAGGTGGACTCCAAAGTCTAGGAAATAACGGATATGGACCCTGGAACTTGGGCCAAATTACAGGGTCTGATCTAGACCATTTATAGGTTAAAGGTCGAGGGGGCAAAGGTAGCCACTTGCTTGGCCACCTTTGGCATCATAAAGGCTACAAACTTCCCATGTTTGATGCAATCACCAGAATTAATAAAGCAACTGGAAATACTATACAATGCACCTACTCACATAATTCTTCTTCTGGATCCCCAGTCGCTACAATACACCACCACGATCGTCACCTTGGACACTCCAACTTTTGCTTCTGGGTTGGGGATTCCTCAGTTCAAAGGGTCAGCTATCGTCACCAGGGTCGACTCACTAAAGGAATTTTGTGAGGCCGAAGTCATTTCCTAGCAACACCTCAACAGTCAGTGGCTGAAGTCCCAAAAGTGAGACCACAAAAGAATGAAGTTGGAAATTCCTTGCGGGGATTTCAAGGAGCCCATTCAAGCAGGCATCATATTTTTATGCAGGATCTTTGGATGGCCCCACACCTGGGAATTATCAGCGTGGATGTAATATTTTCTATAGTGCATCACAACACACAACAAGACCTTCAACTAGGCGGCTATCATAGCCAACCATGTGGGTACACATATGAGGACCGTCACCCAGACCTCTCAATTTTATATGACATCATATGTGTTGTGGGCATTAGCATGACAAAGAATAGCTTTTCTGGGTTTGGGCACAATTGGAGAGCTTGGAAATGGGCTAGGAAAAGTTACACGATGGGATCATTATCCCCAGTTATAGTGGGAACTTAGTTTCCAAAATTTCTGCCAGGTAAACGATGCTTTCATTTAATACAACATTTTAACACTTACTCGGGATTCCAGGTACCACCTCTCACAGGTGGCAATGACTTTGGTCAGCTCCTATGGCTAGTATTTTATTCAGTTCTGACATCACACCTACATTAGGGTGATAGGCTTCAATGGGAAGCCCTATCTTCTTCCCTGATATTGTTGGGATAGAATTAGTCTCTTAGAGTTCTGCCAGTAGATGATAGATCTACATGCCTTCTTCACACTGAAGAAGGTCGTTAACATCCCATTCCCTTTCTCTTGTGGGAATTACACATGCAGCCTCACTACAACCCAGGAGGTAGACAATGAACTAAAAATCTTGGGCATGGTGGAGTTTCACCATGCCTGGAAAAATTATGATCCCCACGACAAGATTTCCACAGCACTACCCTGGGCATCCGAACCACACGAAGTGGATATTGAAGACTTCTGGGTAGACTGTCAGGATAGTTTTGATCTTCGGGCCTAACAGAATACAAGGATGAGAAAAGGGCTCATGAAAACATTGGACCTTTGGACCTTCCTCAAGGGATTCAAAGATGACGGGCCACTGGAGGATCCAGCATACAAAGGACAAGGGCTGGATAAGCAAGATCTTCCTTTAGTGGATTGGTCCATCTCAGAGGACCTAACAATTGAATGGGTAAGCTACCCCATTTTGGAGGCAAGTCACCAGTACTTTTCCCAGGTGTGTCCTAAAAGTACCTAAAATAAATCAATGGTCAAGAAGACCATTCCCTCTTCAGTTGGTGCTAGACCTTCTTTGTCTCCTACGACCGCTGAAGCAAGCGTGAGTAAAGGGAAAGGGAAAGAGGGTGCCCCAGTTCCCAAGGTGCCTCCCCAGGTTCCTACACTTCTAATGGCCCACCTGCATCAACAAATGGAGTTAGGAAAGCTGACCAATTAGGAACTAAGCATGCAAGTATTTGCTGGTCTTCCTATAACTCCAATAGCATCTGCTCACCCGGTAGGATCCTCCTCATTGGCAACGATGATGACCAGAGAGAATTTCACTAAGGCAGAGTCTACTAACATTCTGGATACCAAGGCTTCACTTATAAGGAAGAAAAATAAGGTGACACCTACACCCAGGGTAGCCGCTAGCCCCGACATGCCAGAGATGCCCCCTATAGATGTAAGTTTGGACTCTCCTGAACTAGAAGATATCTCAGACTCCTCACCCCCGCACAATGATTTTGATGACACCTTCTTGGTAGAGGAGCTCTTAGAGATTCAATAGGGCATAGGCCATGTGGTGGAAGAAATCATATCTCAGGACAAGGAAGAGGTCCCTATAGAAAAGAAAATTCCCATAGAAAAAGATACATCAGAGCAAGAGGCTCGGGAAGAAATATCAACAAAACCTAACCAGGAGAGAATACCGGTCTAGGAGGCCAAAGATGCAACAAGGAAAAATATAAATGAGAAACTGATGGTCAGAGAACCTAGACCTGAAGGAACAACTATACCTCCAACCATCATGCTTCAAATTCCTTTGGTAACTCTGGGTGACCAAGCACCCCAAAGCACTTTCAGTGAGGTAGTAACGGTGGCTGCCTTGCTAAATTTTTGCCAAAGACCTCACCCACCTCTTGAGGATATTCTGGTGGAGGAGGCACTCTAGTAGATGAAGCAAATGTGGCCCAGGAGTAGCAGTAGCAAGCGGGCAAGGAAGTCCCAGATAAAGAAAATGAAGAAAAAACTGGCACCAGGAGGGATGAAGTCCCTGAAAATACAGAAGAGATTGAGGTTAGAGAGAAGGCTCTGGATGGTGCAACAAAAGACACTAGTATGGTGGAAAATGTTGAGGGTTCCGAAGAACAGGGAATATAAAAGGAGCAAGAATAGGAAGATCTAGAATGAGATGTGGATAAAGAGCCCAAAGATAATGTGCACTCCGAGAACATGCCGTCAGATTCAAAATGGAATCCTGATGAACATGTATTGATAGCAAGGTCGCCCCAATGGCTGGTGGAATCCAAGAAAAGAAATACCCTAGTGACAACCACAAGTGCTCCACTCTTGTTGGCCAAAATGATGGCCAAAAATATAGAGGCTAAGAAGCCCAAAAAAGCACAGGCAGTCCATACCCTGCAGACTGGCCCCACCAGTATCATAGCTGTGACCATCACAACACCCCCTCTTGATGTAGATGTAGCGGCCATAAGTCCCAAAGACTACAATGTAACAGAAGTAGCATTGGGGAAGAGGGATAAGAAAGGCAAATTGGACTTGCTGAAAGAGGCCACCAAGGCCATAGAGGCTAGGTACATAAAATAGGGCCAGAAGTTGCAAGAGGAAGATGTATTTTTGTATTCATTAATTCTTTTGGAATGCGGATTCCCGAATCCTGGAATTCTAGATCTTACATTTTTGTATTCTTTAAAGTGACCCATGTCCCAGTTCCCAAGGCTGACTAGACATTTTCAAGGTAGTTAATGAAGGTTTTCAGAAGGTAGGTAACTGCAACAAGGCACGTCGGCTTGACAAGAAGTTTTCTGACAGATAATCTTCCTGAGGTGCCACTTTAATATTACACTTGGCACATCAGAGACAGGGCATTTCTTTCCCATTTATGAGGCATGTAGCCTTGATCCCTGGGGAATCAGATTTCTTCTCTCTCATCCTGACTCTCTTCTCAAGGCCGATTCTTCCACTCTACTTTTCTTGCCTTATTCTTTTGACATTTCAGACCTTTTTCATCTTGAGGTCTTTTGTAGTGTGGTGTAGGTAGTACCGGCCAACAGATAATGTATTATATTGTAAAGTGTAAAGTAAGTTAGGGTTAGGTTTAGGTCAAGTAATGTGTATAAATAATAAGTCTAACCTCATTCCAAGGGTCAACAAAATTAATGATTTTGCAGTCCATATCTAATACCAATCTTGTTTTTATCAGTTCTTAGTTTCAGAGCTCAATGCTCCATAGTTTTTAAGCTTTCAATAGTTGTCCTTGAGCCACCATTGTACCACGCACTAGTGCTTGCTGGAAAGATGTTAATGAAGAAGGTAGAATACTCTCAATGATGTTGTTGGCATTCTGTCTTCTGGGTTAATGGTATTTTATGCTTTGTGTTCTTCATGTCCTTTGCTCTGATGCTTAAAGTAGATTAACGACCTCCTTTCCTTTTCTACTGATAAAATATGAACTGATGGTTGTATATTTCTTCGGTATTTAGTGTAGTGTGCTAGAGAATTGTCGATGTTTTGAATTTTTAGTATAACTATAGGTAGATGAAATCTTTCTAACTCTGTAATATCTTTTGAAGTTATTTGTTAAATGAATGTGCACTTCAAGGGAACCCCACTTACTTGAATCCCTAGAGAAGATGAGATAAAGATAACCAGCTATCCCCCTTAAACAAAATAGTCACATCTTCCAACTGAGCCCCGCACCATTGAGACCTGACTCTCACATGCTTGGAGGCCCAAGTAACCTCATTTCCTTAGAAAACCTTTACAATAGAAGTTGGTTGGTACCATGGTACCTGGTGACAACTTACTTCTTTTGGCGGACCCGGTCACAAATCCTCATCAACAAGATCAAGCTTCTAGATCAAGATCAATGATCTAGATTCATCACTTTTTCCTCTTAAGCATTCCCTTTTTTTGATTGGTTGCTTGTCTTACATAGGGATCAATGCTCTGTCAGATCATGTAATTAACTCCATTAAATACCTTGAAAATAATTTAGTTTTGCATATAATTCATCCAAAATGGTTTATAGAAGTGTTTGTGCCATTCCAAACACATATACAGAAATTGCTTCACTCTGCATATAAGGTCTTTGGTTCTTTGTCAAAATAGTGTTCATATGTTGTCACTTGATGCAACTCTTAGCTTGATAATCAATATTCTTGAAATTTGATCTATTCAACAACTGTAGGGGTACTCAAAAACCATTGACTTGCTCGGCAGTAAGCACTGCTCTATACAAAAATATAGTTCTTATACAATGCTTGACCTTAGTAGAATAGCTCGTTTGTAGTGATGAATGACTAACCTGCCTAGATAAATGACTAAGTGTTGGACACTAATAGGCAACATAACTTGGAGATCAACACCAATGTGAAGGATAACCAAGAAAATTTACAGAGTTTGGGTTGAAAGTCCCAAAGAAACTGTGGTATGGTAAGTTAATTTAATTGGATTCAAAATGTTGTGTTAGGAGTTCAATGCATTTTGTCAAGGGGGTGGATAGAGTTTTGGTTACATGTACATATAGTGGACAGAGTGTTGGAACTAGTGCATTTTGGAACTTGAGAGTATTGGGTGTTTTTAGAACCAACTCTAAGAGTTTTATTTGTTTAGTTGGTGTCATTTGAGACTCATTGACATGTTTCTAGTCACCTTAGGCCTGGAAATCAATTTGGAGGGTTTGTGAGCAAGAAGGGTAGAATTGGGGACACTCAATTCATAGGGGTGAATCAAAGCAAGTTGGTTCTTTTGATGAATGATGACTCTGGGAGGGGTTCTGGTGATGGAATGGTGATGTGTTGGAGGTAAAGATAAGGTACTTGTGAAGGTGTAGATTTTGGGTTTGTGATACTCTGGCAGAAAGAGTAGGTACTTGGTTGTATCAAGTAGAGGCTTAAAGGGGTTTCAAGTGGATATAGACCCAAACATAATGGGTGATAGTGACAATAGTATAATGAGTCTAAACCATGTTACAAGGTGTTGGGAAAAATATATAAGACCAAGTGGAATCCAATCTTACAAGACTTGGGTTTAATAGATGTTGAAGATAGAGAATTAGCGAGGACACTCACAAGTATTAAGATGATGGGAAGAATGATGTGATGAATATTTGGAGGTAGACATGTTATGGGAAAGCATCTACATTTCCCAATCTACCCTTCTCTTTTGACAAGATGTAATGAGACCAAGATGTATTTGGCATTCCTTTTTTATTTCCTCATTTGGACTAGATGAAACTTGTATTCAAGTTGTGTTAATTATTTATAAAAAGAATTAAAAGGAATCTAGGAGGAAGAGAGATAGACTCGAACAACCAAAATAACTTTACTAGCCACCTAAATACGCATGAGAATAGATACAAATAAATTTTTCCTTGATAAAAGTTTAGATTTTAACTTATTGAAGAACCATGCCTACACATCTTTCAATTAAATTACTATTCGATAGGGAATGCCAAGGTATCTAGTAATGGTTTCATGATTAATTTCTTACCAATCTTTTGGAATCCAATGAGGATGAAGGATGGGACATGTCATCTAGAATTAAGTTTTGTGCATCATAGGTTTAGAGAATGAGACAATGTAAAACAAATCAAGGGTATCAAGAAAATTTTTGACATCATCAACAACTTAATTTGAGTGAAAATTATGCTTTCATCAATAAATTGAGAGTTAAGAGAAACAAAATTATCTAAAAATGAGAAACCAGGGGTAAGGTGGTTTGACTGGGCATGAAGGTGGTTTGTAGAGCAACAAAATTACCTAAAAAATGAGATACCATGACATCCCTTAACCTGGCTCAATGTCCTAATCTAGTGAGGACAATATACTTTTTAACAAGATCACTTCCCTAATCTTCACAACACTCCATTTCCTTCAATGTAGATCTAATTGCCAAACTCACTCACAAGTCATATTCCTCAAGGACAAGTACCCCTTCCTAGGTACACACTCCACTAGATCCATCTCCGTCTAGGATCATCAACCTCTAGGCTTCTTCTCCTAGCCTAAACCCAACTCTCTCACCCTAAGCCATGGAATCTACATACACTATTCATCTTTGATCAACTTAGTTCATTCAACAATCATTTTCTTGTAACAGTCATCACCCTCCTTGGAAAAACCCCTTCTAGGGATTCATTATCCCTTGAATCATTCCTCCAAACACTTAGTCACCGTCCCTACATCCTTTAGGCTCCCAAGGCCCTTATCCACACTCTATCATGTTCATTTAAATTATAAACACAATTTTTAGATCAAAATAGATTATGTCTCCAACTCACTATCTCACTGTGACAATATACACCAACCTCTGAAAATGCATTGGTATAACCCTTAGATTGTTTTATCTAACTTAGAAAAACATTTAGACACCTTAATACCTTGTTAGGATCTTCCCACACACTTTGACCACACTTATTAGTCACTAACAATAACCAAAATCAAACAAATTTACCTTCCACTATGTTCTACAATAGTCATCATCTACCTCAGCAACCTTGTTGTTCAACCCAATACCTGGATCATCTTCCCTCACCAACACTTTCTATTTATTGCATACCCTACATATACTACTTCCACAAGTCCCCATGACACCAGAATTACTAAACCTCCGTGGACAAATCCAAACATTCCCTGTTACCTCTATCTTCTACCAATTTGTGACTATAACAATCACTATTTTCCTCTCATGCATATGCCATAACTTTGCATGGCCTTCTACAACATCTAGGATAGGTACCATACACTCTCTCTGATATCTCTACCCAAATTTGGAGTTTATTGAGACCAATTCACCAAACCTTGTTGTGGATATAATATGACAATAAACCCTTGTTTACCATTTCTAATCTCTTGTCTGTTTATACATAGAATATGACAATAAACCCTTGTGTAGAATGACATACACAAACTCTACAATGGGAAATGAAATTCAAAGGGAAAATTTCAATTAAGGATGGTAAACTATGAGAATAGTCTCAAACAAAGTGGCTTGTTACCAACACCAATATTGTGAGAAGCCAGATTTATGTGTTTTTTATTGTTGTGTTATTGTTTATGTAAATAAAGAACTAGATTCAGATGCCTATGTTGGATGTTTGGAATATAGTTTGAGCATAGTACTGGTCAACAAGTTGTAAGTGGAAGAAGAGCCAAATGTATGCCATAGGAAGCCAACTGTGATATTAGTATAATGGGCTTTCATGTGATTGAATTGTATGATAATAGTTGAATTAGACACTTTTCTGTATATAGAACTCATATGCCTCTTTTCTTAATCAGTGTGCTCAAGTAAACTCTAAGGGCCCGTTTGGAGCACGGAATACCAAGTGCCAGATATAGTCAATTCTGGAAGATCAAATTCTCAAAATGAAATTCTGGAAGATCAAATTCTCAAAATGATTTCCAGAATATGGCATGACATGTTTGGTTCACCAAAACAGGGTCTTGAAATTATTTAGCTCACAAAAGAGTCCACTAGAAAAAGTCATGTCAGAGTACTACATAAGTTTTAGAGCGAATGCAATCTTGATCATGCCCAAGGTCAATTATCCGTGCACCCAAAGAGTGGAATTCCTAATTTCATAGAAGCGAAAAACAAAAGCCCAGGCAAATCCAGGCTCAAGCATTACCAGCTAAAACTATTTGCATTAAAAGAGTAATCCCGATTCATTTTGTTTCATCTACAAATGCTTGCAAAGTTAAACATACCCGAATCACATTGTAACCTCCAGAAGTGCAATAAAACCACCTTCAGCTCAAAAAATGCAATGGAAATGGTAGGGCATTTGGAGATCTAAAAATTCATAGAAGTTGGGGGTAATTATACCCGAGTCTCTCTCTGTCAATCTTAGTGCACAGTGAAAAGAAATAGCCTTCTTCGCAGACCCCCAAAATCTTTGGCGAAAATGAAATTTCGGACATCAAAACTATTATTCACTGCAAAAACGGACCTGACGGAAAATAAAATGAGCATTTGAAAGTGGAATGCGAGATAATATTCCAATTCCACCTTTTCAAGTGGAAGATGATATGCCCATTTTTGGGGTAAAATTGGAATATCAAAATTCCAATTCCATCCTTTGCTGTCGACCACAAACAATGGATAGCATATTCGGAATACGGTATTCTGGAATATCGGCCGATATGTCGTGGTCCAAACGGGCCCTAAGAGAAAGAATAAAAATGTTTCTTCTTAGACTTTTTTTTAATATTAATTATGTAATCCATCAAGTTGGATCAATGTGTTCTCAATTTTCTCAAAGGATTGTGCCAAAAATGATGATTTATTTTCCATTTTCTTTTAACAAAGTTTGTTTTCATATTATTGAATGGATTTTATGGATAGGAAAACCATCATATTGCTAGTTTAATGAAGGCTTTGGGGGAAAAGGGGCATGCATTTGACAAATGGTGCTTTCTTGGATTTCTCTTATTTCAAAAACCATGGGTCAAATGGTGTTAATAGCTCATGATTTGGATAAATAGTGTAAATCCTAAACTAATGTAAGCTAACCTTCATTTGTATCCAAGAAAAAATTTATTTAAAACACAATCTCACCTTCTACAAGAAAACATGAAATATTATTTTTAAAAATTCCATTGTTTCAAAGAAAGTGTGCATTAAGATTTACAAAAAATTCATTCGATCAGCAACTTCCCAATATGAAGGAGATAAAAAATTCAAAAGTAACATCTAATTAATATGTCCAAGCATAAAATGTGGCCCTCCTTCAGGTAGATATTCCAAACCTTGACTGGTCCAACATACTCCATACCCTCAATCAGTATTCTTGAACAATGTCTGATCCTCTCTTCAATATCCTATCCATCCCTACCTAAAAAACTATATATAGAACATATGATACTGGGCTAGACTCCTCCCACAAGCCACATTAATCATATAAATTGGGAGAAGTCTATATACTCATGGAGACCCTTGAAATGATCAGAACTATCAAAATGGAAAGTTCAGGAATAGTCAGAAGTAAACATGATTCCTGGTCTTAGAAAGTGATGAAACAACACATCATTAATAGGGAAGTGAAAACAACTTAAAAAAAATCATATTACTTCATTTTCCAATCAACTTCTCATTGTTATGAGTGTTTAAAGTCACAAGATCACATATTGTACCCACAGGTAGAATTGATTGCTGCAAGAAATGTTTTTTTCTTTATTGATTCAAAATTTGATACATTTGTTCCCCTTGACACACACACACCTCCACATACCACTCCAAACTCTTGGATTACCCACAAAATATATCCTCCAACACAACCAAAAATACCTTCAAAATTGTCCTCAAACTGATTGAGATAGTTAAAAATGACTGATTACACTTTGGTTAATGTTGTCAAGTTGACAACATAGTTGTCAACTCGACAACTACCTATCCCTTTTGCATTGTGTATTATTTATATTAACTTCTAAAGGAATTTTAGGATCAATTCCTAAGATTTATACCTTAACTTACCCCTTAAAACCAACTAGACCCTAAGTGACCCTAGTCTTCAACTCATCTAAGGACCCTTAGTGACCCTAGTGTTCCTTCTAGGCCTTGGTGTTTGGCCTTGATGCTCCTACACTAGTACTATATGTCTAATATAATGTTGAAGAATGCATTGATCTATTCCAATGTCAAGAGAAGTGCAATACACTTAAATTCATTGAGAATACATGTGAAAAATATAGACAATATTTATGTTTAATATTAGCAAACCATTGTTACAGATGAATAGAGATGAATTATAGACATGTATAAAGACCAAGGTTTTAAAATATAGTAAAGGAATGAAAGACAATGAGTGAACAAACCATGGTTTCAAATAATACATAGAAAGGTATACAATGCTTAAGACAGGGAGATCACATCAAAATATTAATGATTGTTGAATCAATAATAGTGTAAGGAACACTAAGCTTAAGATAGCGGCCAAGTATATATTATTATAGTACATAGAGTAAAATGAAAAGGATAGGAAAGTCATGGATAATATGGAATAGAGAAATCAAAGGCTCAAGGAAATGATGGAATAAGTAATTATAGTAGGCTATGAAGACCCTCACTAAATATCAAATGATCAAAAGCAAAGAAGATCTTACTATTAAATATTTCAAATAAATATCAAAGAGAAGTAATTAAAAAAACTAGAGTTGTAATTCATGAGGACTAGAGAGATTGCACAAAAGGATTAAGGAAAAAATGTAGGCAATATGGGTTGGGTTCAATAAAAGGATCTAATTTAACCTGCTCAAGAAAGTCATAAGTTGATGGAAGAAACGATTGATCATTTTCAATATTCTAAATATTTGGTCGATATTCAAGGTTCAATGGATTAAGTTTGTAGGGAAGAGAAAGATAAGTCCATATTCATAGATATTTCTTACATTTCTTAGATGGAAAGTGTTGGTTGTATTCCTCAATTTTGAAATTTACCCTAAAAATTCTTGAAGTCTCTGATTTTCCTTTGCCCAAAAGTTAAAAGATCTATATTTGAAACCATTTACATATCTCTGCAATTAGTTTTTTTTGTCCAAAACCTAGTTCAAGATGTCAAAAACCCTAAGAAAAAGGTTAATTTTGTACGCAAATGCAGAAAAACTCTAAATGCTGAGTCCCAGTTCTATTTCTGCATTACCTTTTTCATATTTTAAGTTAGAACTTATTCACATGTGCTTATTACCTTGTCACTGAGTCTCATTAGAAAAATAGAATATTCCTTATGGTCTTGAGACTTAGTGGAAAGCTTTGGTCGCATTGTCTCTTAATTAAATAGAAAATGCCAAAATAGATATGAGACTTAACGAAGACCGTTCATCTCAGAAAGGATCCAATAAGAGTCGCTTTGTCTCTTGATAAAAGCAGGGTTAGTTATTTCATTTGGAAAATTTGAGTTTACTCAGTCACGTTGTCTCTTAATAAACCTGTGGTTTTGAGTTAACTTTATGAGTTAAGACAAATAGTGTTGTTGGGAGGTCTCATGATTATAAATATGGTTGAGAAGTTATTAAGTGATGTGGAGACTACATGGTTTCCATGTCTCTCGATAAACTAAGGGTTTTGATATGAGTTTAAGAAAATGTATTGTCGCGTAGTCTCATGAGAGATGGTGAGTTAATTTGAATATTAAGAGACACAACGACAACCATTCGATGAAGAAAAATCTAACGGTGGTTGCATGGTCACTTAAAAAATTTTAAAATTCAAACATAATCAAGCGATTAAGAGACTTATGTGTTTATCCATCGTGTCGCTTGATTAAGCAGGAGTTAAGAGATTTATCAGGTGACATTGAGATATCACAGTCGCTGAGTCAGATATCACAGTCGCTGAGTCTCCAGATATAACTAGAGGTAAAAGGTAGTTAAGAAAAGTGCTATGTCGCGAGGTCTCCATAAGATGAAAGGTTAAGTTAATATATCACAAGACATCGTGAAAACCTTGGATCAAAGAGTTAATCTAACGGCAGTCACTGAGTCTCCTGAAGAAACTACAGTTAGTCAAAATATTAAGCGACAAGGAGATTACTCAGTCGTTGAGTCGCTAGAAATGAATCAGAGTTAAAAGTAGACTTTTCAGTGGCGCCATTATGAATAGTTGTTAACCAATTAGATTTTAAGGATTATAATAGATGGAAAAATAGCCGTAGTATGAGTTAATGCAGCCAATCAGATTTGATTTTGATTATATTTTAAATTTTATAAGGTTTTTTATACAAAATCACTCATCAGGATATGATTTTATGACAGTATGAATGCTACGGTTGATACCAGAAATTGATGTCATAGTATGTGAAGCTCATGGTGAAGTGATGGAATTACCAGCCATAAGTGACAATCTACATTCAATTAGCAATTATAAGTATACTTGTCCGTTATCATTTCATTTTACCAAGCTTTTATTTCTCAAAGTGAAGATTTTACAGAGTTTTTAGTGTTCTTGAGAGAAATTGAGATTTCTAGTAGCAAGTTATTTTGAGGGTGATTGCTTGATTTATAATTTAGTAAAGGTAAAAGTTGATAGTGTTCTAGAGTTGGGAGTTGTAGAATTCAAGATAATTGACAGTTGTGGTAAGGGTTTGATAGTATTTGTTTCAATATCAGTATATAGGGTTGTGATCAGAACAAAATACAAGTATGAGTCAGGCTCAAAGTATGGCGTATACCAGTGGGAGAAGAAAAGATGTTGAAGATGATTCAAAAGGAAAAAGAAACTTCTCAAACAAATTCCTCACTCTACTTCCCGGTTCTAGTGAGAATCAAAAGGTTAGTGCAGATGTTTTGATTGATGATATGTCATTTGTTAGAGATGCAAAAACACCAGGGTCGTCGGGATATTCACTTTTCAACTAATTTTTTAATAATAGTGATGGACCCATGCCTATCTCGAACCCTTGGGCCTGTGGTTTGGCCAGATTATTAGTTCCTGATGTCTTTTTTGATCTAGATTTTATATTAGAACTAGCTAATAGATATGAACCTTTGATAAAAACTATTCAAATAAGTGATGGGAAGCCTCTACTCACTCTAGATAAAAATAACTTTATGAAATCCTTCAATGTGTATTACCCAATGGCCACTAAGATAAATTTGAAGAGCTTGGAGATCAAATATACCAGGCAGTCTGGTATTGTTTCTAGGTTGATTAGGGAGAATCATGTCCCTAAGAGAATGAAGGCTTATATAACCCCTATGGTAGGAGCTACCTCATACTTCTACAAGGACCTAAATTTCTACATTAAATACATCTCATATGCACTATGTAGAGTTCTTGGAAAAGATGTTGGAGCAGAAAGAATCACTTCAGACATCTTGATGATGGTATTGGATATGCAGAGTCTTCAGACCACTTCAAATTATGATTACATTCAATATATTATTGATCAAATGCATCAGGGATTTATTGATATACAAGCTAAGAAAGATCACCCAAGGTTCATGCATTATTTAATCCTTATGCATATGATCCTTTAATACAACTTCCCGGTTCTAGATTGCCAATCTCTATAGCCACAGAGGTTTCACCATGATCAACCCAACCCTATTCAGTTCTGGATCAGAGTTGGGAATTATACATCTAGACAACAAGAGTTTTGTGATTTTGAGAATTGGATAATTTATCCATTGCTTCAGTGTTTGGGAGTTGATAAGCCTAGATTACCCATTAGGGTAATTCAGTTGTTGAGTCCCTGTCAGTATTTGGACAAATGGTCAGGAGACCATAATTGGGGTGATTTTTACTATGAAAAGAACTTCACAAATATGAGGGTTTATGGTTTCCCCTACCCTCCACATATTTTTCTATATCATGTGCCACCAAGGATAGCTTCAATGGAGTTCATTAGGCAGCTCATTTTAATAGATAAGGAGCACCTTGCTTCACATAGAAAGTATACTTTCACCCCTAAGAAGTTCAGAGTTTATAATTTTATGGTTGGAAAAGGATCCCTAGACCAAGTGAATGCCTATTTGAATCATTACAGAATGAATGTGGCCCTACATAGACAAATTGACATGGAGGGGCTCATTCTGAATGCAAAGAAGTTGGTTACACCCACCATCCCTTACACAAAGGTACATGAGGAATGTATGGAAGAAGATCTTATCAGAAACATCTTAGAAGATGAGGAGGTGAATAAAAGAGAAACTAAATTCAAAGACCTTATGGATTTGGAGAGACAAGTGAGAAGAAAGGGAATAAGATTTGGAGGATTTTACCCTAACATGCCTTATCTCAAAAGGCTAGAAGCAATGATTGACAACCACACACTTTTGTGTAATCAGTTAGAAGACGCACTAGTGGTACCAGAGAAAGGTCACAAAGATCATTCATAATCTAAATATGATGATGATAGTGACCAGGGTTACCCGTAACCTACTACCCATCTAGAATATCAAGCAATTTAATATGCTTAGCTAGATGAAGGTGAAAATATTATTGACCTAACAGAGGTCCCAGAAAAAGAAGTAACAGATGAGCCCCCACTTAAAAAATAGAAGATAGAAGTAGGGGATCCTTCTAAGAAAAAGAAAACTAATAGGATAGGAGCCCTAATAACTAGGAATAGGCCCTATGATCATCAACTGAGAAACAAGATCAGGGAAAGGAAGAAATTGCAAAAAGATGTTGAGGAAGAGGAGGAATTACCCCTTAGGTCTTGTACTGATGAGAGATTACTGCATCAGGAGGAGTTCCTCAAAGATGAAAATTTCATAAAGAGCAAGGAATTCAAAG
Source organism: Thuja plicata (assembly GCA_018584345.1). Classification (NCBI taxonomy): domain Eukaryota; kingdom Viridiplantae; phylum Streptophyta; class Pinopsida; order Cupressales; family Cupressaceae; genus Thuja; species Thuja plicata. The sequence goes on along the minus strand of MU227974.1, from coordinate 3,453,805 downwards.
GTTTCCTTATTTGGAATAAGTAGTAGCAAGTTGGGAAGCAATTGCAACTGGCAGGAGGTGATCCAGTTACTGAAGAAGCCTTACAAACATTACAGGAATATGATCCTGAATATGAGGAAATAACACCAGAGCAAGCTAGAGAACTGGTTAAGGCCAGTGGTATATTAGTTGTGGAAGGTTGGGAATTTTCCTCGGCCTTTATTATAGATCATATTAGAAGACAACCTAACATCAAATTATCATCAGAAACTCAGGTTAGAAACATGATAAGAGGGTTTGGCTATAACCCCAAATCCCAAGCACTTGAAATGTGGAGCTTAGCTCCCAAAGATCAAAAGCCATCTATTCTCAACATTTCAAAGAAGATGGAGGGAAAAAAAATCATATGGACACGGGATAACATAGGGGACTTGGAGATAGCCCAAGTGATGACTCATTTTTCTCACCTAAATGAGGCAAAGACAACTTAATTGTCAGATAAATTATAGAATCTCACTAGTGACACTAGTGATATTGTCAAAGATAGGGAGATAGCACTGATAAAGATCAAAGAAAAAGATAAGCTTATAGATGAGCTTACCAAAGATCTAATGGAGATAACAGAACCTTCCCCTATTGAGCCCAAAAAGGTTATGGATGCTAAGATCCAGATAGAAGATATAGGTGATACACTGGTTGAAATAGAGCAGAGAGTTATTGAGCATAATAGTATAATTTTGGAAGCATTGGCTTCAATTTTGTAGCACAAAATTGATACTATCAAGGACAAGGTAGATGTGGTGTATGGATCATATGGTAGGTTTCCAAACCTAGAAATAGAGGTGGCAGGTTTTTTGACAATTTTGAACCCCTACTATGCAACTTGGTTCAGGAGAACATCACTTTTTGAAAGACTAGCATCAGTACAACCATTGAGATCAGATTTGCCTAAAATAGTGCCTTTGGTTGGGACTAAAATAGAACAAATTGGGGCTACTTTATCCTTTTTCAAAGGTAAATAAAATTAAATTGATGTCAAATTGAAGATCTTTGGGCTAGATTATAGTATATTTGTTCCCCCAATAAGAGCAGAGGATGATCAAATAAAACCATTAGGGTTATGGTTATCATATTTTGACAATGTACTCCCCAATAAAGACATTTATGTATTAGATAAGGGAGAATTAGATATGGAAAGTTTCAATGCACTTTTGGATGAGGCATTTAAGGTAGAATTAGACTGCAATAAATTCATATCATATATTAAGAGCATAACAGATGCTAGGTGGGAGAGGAAAAAGAATTAATTGGAAAATATTCAGAATTTTGAGTGGCCAAAAGAGGAGAATGTGACTGCATGGGACATTCTGACAAAGCCCAAGATGAATAAGCCGATAACAATGGATTTAGATATCATAGATGAAGAGTAAAGGACACCTGACACCTAAGAAGTACACACAAAAGACAAATATGCCGACATCTACAAGAAGACAGTTCAAATCAGATTTTATTCTCTAGTTTTGTCTTCCCACCACTTGGAGTGTTTCTATTTTTTGTCTTTTTCCTTGTTTTTAGGGTTAGGTCTTCAAATCATCTGAAGCTTGTTGAATCCTCTTGAAAGGATTCCAAGATGATTTAAGACCTATATATATGTATTGTGTAACCTTTTTAGGGGAGAGAGTTGGAAGATTCAATAGAATTACAAGGCAAACTAAAATTTGTGTCTGAACCTTTGTACTATTTATCTATCTGAATGTAATTGAAGCTTTTGAGATATTAATATAATTATCTTACAATCTCTTTCCTGCATCTGAATTGTCTCTTTGCATTTTTTTATTGTTCTTGTATGTTTATTTGTAAGGCATTTAAGCATACTGATCACAAGGTGGTTATGCACTTACTTGTAAGTTCCTTCAAGGAAGGATTAAAAGGTTTCAAGTAACCCAGGGAACATAGCATAAGTTTAAGGATTGGATGATTAAATTATAGGAAGAGGATAGTCTACAAGGTATTTTATCTTTGTTTCAAGTGTTATATTGATTACCTCATTGTGGAGTTTTACAAGATATTGACTCATAGACCAAGGATTAGGCACTGGTTCTTATTTTCTAAGTGATTGATTAATAATCCAATACTTTCAATTTACTTAATCATACACAATAAAAAATAGATAATTTCATTCAAGTGATTGTATTCATTGGATACAGTTTAGTTTGTTGATTCTTTGAAGATAGGATCATTAGGTTACCCCTCCTAATATCAAAAGGAAGAAGGATTAATATCCTTAAAGCACTACTATTTGTTGTTATCCTTTCAAAAGTTTTCATGGTTAAACTTTGTGTTAATTTGTTATCAGTTTCATGCAGAGTAATTTATAAGATAATACAGTAAACAAGAAGCAAATTAGTATCCACATTTACTAATACTGTAAGACAAAAATCATATATAGGTAATACCTGCCTGGGTGTTGTGGAACCTAAAAAGAAGGAGGTGATTGTAGTTTCCCCAGATATTATCATAAACCCTCATCAATTAGAGTTTTCTCTTTCTTGAGTCAGTATATTCAAACATTGGGAGTCATAGAGTTAATCAAGCATTAGTTGAAGGTTCAACAAGAAAAAACCCTAACAAATTAGTGACTCTACTAAGGATTTGATATAAAAAATTTAGAGTATAGAGGAATGATCATCATCATCAGAATGAAAATATTGATCCTCTGGTTAAAGAGTTGACTATACAAGGTGATGGATTGTGGAAAATGTATTTTGATGGAGCTTTCTCAAAAGAAGGATCGGGAGCTGGTGTATTACTGGTATCTCCATCAGGTAAAAAATTTTAATATTCCTTTTTGTTAGCCTTCCAGTGTACAAATAATACTGCAGAGTATGAGGCTTTATATTTAGGGCTAGAAATTGCCATCAAACATGGAATCAAACGTTTAAAGGTTTATGGTGATTCTAAATTAGTAGTATCCCAAATTAGATCCAAATATGTAGTAAAAAATGACATATTGAAAATGTATAAATATGCTATTTGGGATCAGATTGAGATGTTTGATGCCTTTGATATAAGTTGGATAGAAAGGTCTAAGAATATAATGGCAGATTTCTTAGCAAATGTTGCTTTGAAAACTGATGATCAGACCTTACATGGGGTATCGATCCTTGAAGATAAGACAAGACTAGTTATCCCATATAATATATACAACTGGCAAGTTTTTCAGGATGACCAAGATATTTTGTGATTCATTCAGTGTCTAGACCATTATGAGAATCAGTACATAGATTGCAATACTTTGCTGGAAAATAATAATGGTAAAGACTATGTTTCGGGAAATGAGGTTGTCCAACTGAGTTCCAATCAGATTCCTAAGGATCTGGTTGAACTTGAAGCATTGTTCAGTAGTCAGAATGATCATTCAACAAAAATAAGCAATTCTAAGGTTGACAACTTAGAGGAAATTAATTTAGGATCAGAAACCAGTCCTCAAGTTGTTTACATTAGAAAAATTTTAGATTCCCATATCAGAACAAATTTGATTAAATTATTGAGAAAGTATAAGCATGTTTTTGCATGGTCATATGAAGACCTAAAGGCTTATAGGGAAGACCTTTTCCAACATGAGATTCCACTAAAATCATAAATAAAACCATTTAGGCAAAAGTAGAGACCTATTAACCCTTTGTTGGCCCCTAAGATGTAGCAATAATTGATGAAGTTAAAAGATGTTGGGATTATCCAGCCTATTAGACACTCAACATGGGTCTCAAATTTAGTGCCAGTCAGAAAAAAGAATGGTGACATCACACTATGTGTGGATTTCAGAAATCTAAATATTGCCTCACTAAAAGATAATTATTCCTTACCTAACATGGAGGCAATCTTACACAAAGTTACTGGTTGTGAGCTACTATCAGTGATGGATGGTTTCTCAGGCTACAACCAAGTTTTAGTAAAAGAATCAAAGCAGTACAAGACTGCATTTACCACTCCTTGGGGAACAAATGTCTATATTAGAATTCCATTTGGATTGATAAATGTAGGAGAAACTTTTCAAAGGGCCATGGATGTTGCTTTTAAAGAATTTATTGATTTATTCATTATTGTTTATCAAGATGATCTAACTGCATACTCTAAGAATGCTGAGGATCATTGTGAGCATCTAGAAAAAAAATTTAGTAAGGCTTTGGAGTATGGTGTATCATTGAATCCTAAAAAATTTCACTTTACAGTACAAGAAGGAAAGTTGCTAGGACACATAATGTCTAAAGATGGAGTAAGAATAGACCCATAAAGAATAAAAGCAATCCAAAACGTCATTTCTCCAAAAAATTTAAAGGGTATTCAATATTTCCTAGGAAAGATAAATTTTGTCAGAAGATTTATAGCAAACTTTGTAGAAATTGTTAAAACTATTATAAAGTTGCTAAAAAAAGATACAAAATTTGATTGGACTGAAGAAGCTCAAATAGCATTTGAGAAAATTAAGAAGGTAGTGCAAGAGGCTCCTGTTCTGAAATCACCTAATTATAGTAAGCCCTTTTCTCTATTTTCATTTTCATCTTATCATACAATTGTTGTTGTTTTGCTACAAAAATATGATGAAGGATTTGAGCATCCAATAGCTTTTTATAGCAAATCTCTCCAGTCAGCAAAGTTAAATTATGAGATGATGGAGAAATAGGCATATGCTCTAGTAAAGGCTATGAAATCTTTTAGACCATATTTGATCTGTGCAAAGGTGTAGGCATATGTCCCACACTCAGCAGTCAAAGATATCCTTACTCAGTCAGAAGTCACTGGTAAGAGGTGTAAGTGGATAAATAGAATACAAGAATTTAATCTTGAAATCCACATTACAAAGCTAATAAGAGGTCAAGGTTTAGCCAAGCTCATGACAGAAGATAACTTGGATTTGGTAAAAATAAATGATACATAGACACAAGATCAGCCAGTCACAAGTATAGAAATGTGACCACTTTATGCTGATATTGTGTATTTTTTGAAGAATACCAAGTGTCCAAAAAATATGTTATAAAATCAAAAGAGAAGTCTAAAACTGCAAGCCCAGAAGTACACCTTGATTCAAGGAGACTTATTTTGGAAGGATAAGAATGGTGTGCTACTGTTATGTTTGGATAAAGATCAAGCTCATAAAGTATTAAATGAAATGCATGTTGGGATATGTGGTGGGCATTTTTCTGCAAAAACTACTTCTCATAAGATTTAAAGGGTAGGGTATTATTGGCTCACTCTTTTCAGAGATACCCATGCATTTATCTGCAAGTGCGAGCCTTGTCAAAGATTCTCAAACAAGTTAAAATTCTTAGGTGCCCTATTGTTAAATCCTGTAAGTACTGAGGCACCTTTTTCCATGTGGGGTATTGACTTTATTGGATAATTTTCAGAGAAGTCTAGTTGAGGACATAGTTGTATATTAGTGGCTACTAATTATTTTACTAAATGGATAGAAGCTATTCCCACTACAAAAGAAACAAGTAAGATAGTTACTGAGTTTTTGATGGAGAATATTTTAACCAGGTTTGGTGTCCCAGCCAAATCAATCATGGATAATTCCATGTGTTTTAGATCTGATGAGATCAAGGAATTTAGCAATGAATATGGGATTATAATGTCTTATTCATCCCCATATCATCCACAGGAAAATGGCTAGGCAAAATATAGCAACAAAAGTATTCTAAGAATTTTAAAGAAGACCTTAGAGTTATAATAGTCCCAAAGGATAACTAAGAGGGAGGGGTGAATCAGTTATCAGATAATTTAATTCTTTTGTTTTCTTAACTCGAGAATACAATAAAGTAAATGCACATCTAGATAACACAATAGACAACACCACAATTTGGTTACGGGGAAACCAAATGGTAAAAACCCCGGTGGGAATTAGTACCCACAATGAACTATACTTGTTTATAATAATCCCTATTAGAAGATCTTGCAACCCTGTTAGGAGTTTTTCTTTACAATGAAATAAGTATAGTGACCTAGTTAAGAGTCTGACCCTGTTAGGAGTATTTTACAAATAACCTTGTTAAGGGTGAGGACTCACTGTCCAAAAGCTCACTGCTTCAATGGTGAAGGCTACAACCTTCTGTAGAACAAATATGCACTATATCTAATGATGAACTATAGAGTAGACCTGTTGTCTTGATCAGTTCCAATGTATTATAATCTTTCACTTCTTCTTCACATAGATCCTTGATGAATGAAACACAACTGATATTATGCTATGTACTTTTTCTGTCTCTTATCTTCTCATTCACTCTTAGCGTTTCACAAATGAACTACTATAAGTACCTTCTTCAAAGTATGAGATCATGGGACCTATTAGGAAACTCTTCATAACATCTTTGTCAGCTTAACTAATCATGCAAGCATAATTACAACCATGTAATATAAATTGAATAGACATGATGCTTCACAAAGTAGGCCTCACCAAATTAACTCTAACATTGCAATCTTGTTGAAACACATTTAGCGCCTTCAAATAAATATCTTCAAATCATAAATAAACTTGAATATACACATGCATATCCCAAAGATAGGTGAAACTCAAGAACCAATTCAATACATCATCTCTATATAGACAAACTCTAGAAATTATACCTGCGGTTAACAGAATTACACAACACAATAGAAACTTCATATCTAAGTCTGTGTGTATGAAAAAAACATAAACAACATTTATACAACATGAATATAACCATGCAAGGCTTAATAGCATCATTCTGATAAGTAAATACATAACACTGTTGTATATTATATGTTTTCATCAATGACAAACATACAATCAACTAGCTGGTAGAAGTAAATCTCCAACAATCTCCCCCTTTGACATTGATGGCAACATATGATATTAAAAACATCTTCAGCACATGGTGTCTTCTTTCTTTTTACAATCTTCTCAATATCCTCATCAAAGATTCCTCTACACTGTTGCAGCTCCTCTGTCTATGTTTATACTCCCCCAGAGTATATGCTCCCCCTTACTATATACTCCCCCTTTGACATCAATGGCAAAGGGAACCATAAACAACTAGGCATAGGTACTACTCTAGAAGTAGAGTAGTCAACCATTCATCAGTCACTATGGACAGATGTACTTGGTGCTTTATCTAATTAGACTCAGGAGAGGGAATTACTCCCAACTTCTCCCTGATATACTCAAAAGTATCTTTTGATAAAGGATTTGTGAAAATATCTACCAACTATTCTTTGGTGCTCACATAGTCCAATTTTACTTCATTATCTGCAACTTTTTCTCTAAGAAAATGGTATTTGATCTCAATGTGTTTTTTCTTTGCGTGCATTACAGGATTCTTGGACATGTTTATAGTACTAGTGTTATCATAGTGAATAATAATAGGATAATCAACCTGTATACCAAAATATTTAACCATCTTCTTTATCCAAACCATTGTTGAATAATTCAATGATGGTGCAACATATTCATCTTCTGCTACCGACTGAGAGATACAATTTTGCTTCTTTCTTACCCAAGAAACCAACCTATCTCAAAGAAATATTGCTCCTCCAGAAGTACTCTTCCTGTCATCTATACAACCTACCCAATCTACATCTGTATACACATGAAGTTGTACATTCTCTGATTTAGGATACCATAAACCATAGTCTATAGTTCCCTTTAGATATCTCAATATTCTCTTTATTGCTATTAGGTGATTCTATTTTGGTTCAACTGCAAATCTACCAACAATGCCAACTGCATTTGATATGTCTGGTCTAGATTGAGTGAGATATAAAAGTTTTGGAATCATAGATTTGTACAATGTCTTGTCAATTGCCGCGGAATCATCTTCTTTAGAAAGCTTGCTTCCTGTTATCATAGGAGTGCATATTGGCTTATAGTCTTCCATCTTGAAAGTTTTCAATATTTCCTTCACATATTTGGACTGATTTATAAATTTTCCTTTATTTGTCTACTTTACATTTAATCCCAAAAAATATTTTATAGGACCAATCATGCTCATTTCAAATTCATTTTTCATTTCTTTTGCAAATTATGCACTAAGCTTGTCATTACCTCCAAAGATAATGTCATCAACAAATATGGAAACAAGTAATAATCCATCATGTGTCTCTCTTATGAATAGGTTATATTATGTTGCTCCTTTCTTAAATCTAATCTTGGTAAGATAACCATCTAGTCTCTCATACCAATCTCTTGGGGCTTGTTTAAGTCCATAGAGTGCTTTCTTCAATCTGCATACCATGTCTAGTTTATCTAATAGATTAAATCCTTCAGGCTATTCTATGTAGACTTCTTCCTTCAAGTCACCATTTAGAAAGGCTGATTTGACATCCATTTGATATACTTTGAAGTCTTTGAATGTTGTATAGGCAAAGAATAACTTAATGACTTCTATTCTACTCACAGGGGCAAATGTGTCAGTGTAATCTATCACTTCCCTCTATGCATATCCTTTACACACTAGTCTTTCTTTGTTTCTGACCATTGTACCATCTTCATTCATCTTGTTCCTGAATACCTATTTTGTTCCAATCACATTTTTGTCACTAGGTCTAGCAACCAATTCCCATGTATCATTTTTTATTATTTGATCTAATTCTTCTTCCATTGCTTTTTGCCAATCATAATCCTTGCAAGCATATTCAACATTTAAAGGTTCAATATGTGAAAGTAAACATACTTCTTCATCCACTGTTAAACTTTTTTCTTTAGATCTAGTCAAAACACTGTTGCTCTGATCTCCAATGATATCATCTTTTGAATGATACCTAGAGGTGAATTTTGAAAATTTTGGTGTGACATCCTCATCTGTAATCTGTGATACTTCTTTGATTAATTTAGGTTCATTACATGATACATCAATGCAATCAAACATTTCTTCAATAACAGTGTCTTTATTGTTAAGCCTGGGTTCATCCTCAATCATAGGTGCATATTCATAGTACCTCTCTTGAACCATGAACTTCTCATCAATCTTTAAATGAGTACTTTCAATTATCTTCTTTAATCTTAAATTGAAAAATCTGTATGTTTTTCTTTTAGTAGAATAACCAAGGAAAATACCTTCATCGCTTCTAGCATCAAACTTGCCAACACCATAATCTCTCTTGATGTATCACTTGCTGCCAAAGATTCTGAAGTATTTTACTATAGGTACATTACCAAACCAAAGTTCATAAGGTGTCTTATCTGCGCCTAGTCTTAGTTGTGTTTTTTTGATAGTATATACTATTGTATTGACTGCATCCCTCCAATAGGTGTGTGCAAATTTTCCTTCAATCATCATAGTATGCATTGTATCAAGTATGATCTTGTTCCTTCTGCTATCCCATTCTGCTAAGGGGTTCTGGGTGTACTCAACTATCTTTTGATTCCATTTTCTTCACAGTAGTCATAAAACTGGTCAGAGGTGAATTCTCCTCCTCTATCTGATCTTAGACATTTTAGTTTTAATACATATTCATTCTCAACTTTGGCTTTGAATATTTTGAACTTCTCAAAGAATTCATACTTCTCCTTTAAGAACACAACCCACATCATCCTTGAAAAATAATCAACAAAAAAAATGAAATACCTTTCTCTGTAGTATGATCTTGTTTGAGTAGGACCACATAAATTTGTATGCACTAGGTCTAACTTGTTTTCAATTGAGTTTTTCTTGCTTCTGAAAGAGCTCCTTACATGCTTTCCCATAACACATTCCCTACACATTGTGTCAACTAGTCTTGCAATTATTGGAAGGTCTCTAACTACCTTGACATTGCTTATCTTTACTGTATTATCAAAATTGATATGACAGAGTCTCTTGTGCCATAACCAACTGTCATCCACTTTTGTAACAAAAAAAATTACATCTGAATTGAGCTGAAAAACATTACCTTTTGTTTTTGAGTTGGATGCAATCATGTCTCCTTCTTTGTTTCTAATGATGCATTTGTTGTCTTTGAATTCCAAATGATAACCTTTGTTGAGTAGTTGTCTATTGCCCCACTTTGTGTCTGCATACCCTTCAGACAAAAGTGAGTGTTTAATGTATAGTGGTGGTCTTGAAAACTTCTTGTTAGTCCTGAGTCTAAGTCTAGAAAACTTTCCCTTAGGCTAGGGAGCCTTTACCATATTTTTCCAAATTGCCTTCTCTTTTGTGAACCAGATTGTTTCTGTTTATGAGTTTATGTTTTCATTGGGTAGGTTAAGTTCCCAATCTGGTAAAGGCCATGGTTCAAAGATTTCTAACATCAGTGTTACACACAATGGAAGTATGTAGCCATAATCCTTCATTTTGCAGCTTGGCAGAAAATTGGGTTCGAGCCTCTCCATTGGCGGAAAAGTATCAACAGAGTGCATCTTCCACCGATGACTACTAAGTGATGTCTCAGCAAGAAGCATAGTTCTAAAATGGATCCTTTAGGCTTAAGAAGGGCTGCTATGTCGGGATTACACCTGTACAACTCAAGAGGAATGATTCAATAGAAAGAAATTGAGGAAATAAGCCTAAAGGTGGAAAAGAGGAAAATGACTTCTCCCCTACTCCTATAGGCGGGTTTTGACCCACAAAGTATGTTTTGTGCCAAACCATTTAAATGAAGTGATTTCAAGGAAGAACCTCTCTCATAAATAATTTGAGATATAAAGAAGGAAGATGAAATCAACACATGCCATTTTGGCATCCTGATAGACCAAATTTCTCCCTTGGCAGATTTTTGAACCAAGAGCACTCCAAAAGAACTTCTCCACTCAAAGGAGAAGTGAAAAAGTGATTTTGCGCTACCTCAAAAAAGTTACCATTGTGTTTACTAAAAGTGAAAAGACATTTCTTAACAGCCCATAAGAGCAAGGTAATTAATTCAAATAAAGCCATTTTACTTCATAATGAACTGTTTCATTAATGTTGAGGTCTTTTCATTCGCGTGGCATGAGAAGTCGGCCGTTAAACGGTAAAAATTCAAAAGTTATAAGATCAATTGGAGATTTCCAATAGGAGCCACTATTTTCTTAACATATTGCTTATATTTGAAGCTTTAATATTAGTTCTTCTTTGTCCCTGTGTTCTCAAAGATATTCCTCATTCCCGAATCAATTCATTCGAATCATGACTTCCAAATTCATGGGATTCAACGGAATGAACGAAATTACTTTTGAATGGCATAAGATTTCATATACAGCTCTAAAGTTCTTTGACATGCAGAACTTCCAGAATAGATTAAAAATGGATCAGATACATCCCATAACTGAGAAGTTGAAGGAGAGCAGATTAGTTGAGGCCACTAGTTTTCCCGTGGCTATTCAAGCCCCAGAATTGATTTGGGAATGCATCACTCGATACAACCCAAATAATAGGAAAATTCTCTTTCCCAATGATATGGTGCTACTATCTATTTACAGGGAATTGGTTAAGCTGAGTATTTATAAATGACATACAGTCGAGCGGTGACTGAATATATTTCCAAAAAGTCAGTTTGGACAAAGGAGATAATGAAAGCATGGTTTCAAGAACCCAAGAACGCCAAAGGGAAGCTGCCAAAGACATTATAGCCACTAACCTGAAGCTAGAGATCATTGACATCTTGGTGTTACTCCATAGGATTAGATGTGAGAGTGAGGCACTTAATTTTGTTGATCATCACTTCTTCCTAGTTTAGGTAATCTGTTCTCAACATCACTTCATCGATTAGGCCCTTATGGTAAGTGAGAACCTTTCTGAAGCCCTAGATAGAGCTAAGCGCCAGAATGAATTTTATATGTCTTCAATTCTATTGTATATTCTACAAATAATACAAATTTGGCCAGCACTTCCTAGATTAGAGGAATTTCTTGATGATGTTAAGAGTTACGAATTCTTCCCCTCTTTACAATTACATTATAGCTATGCAGAATACCTTTGGGTTAATGATGCATTCACAACAAGATTGTGCAGGGATTTTACAAGGCTGTCTAGAAAGGAGATTCTCCCCCAAAGTGGTGGATTTCATTAGCCAATTCGGATGCTATTTCATTCAATTCAAATATTTCTCATACCTTCATCTTGCAGGTTTTGATAACTTCCCTTTGAAGCTTCCCAGATATCCTACGGATATGATCATGCTAGTGGAGGTGATGAGACAAGCTCTATAAGTGAATGTGATATGCGCTGTGTTGGTTAACAGTTTGTCCTCCCTTAAGATTTATAATCTCTGACTCTTCAATACACCCAAGGTGAAAGAACAAAAGGATGTTCACCAACAAATGGGTCAGTGTAAGTCATCTATCACTGCCCT
>MU227974.1:3415664-3432590 GCA_018584345.1 Thuja plicata | reverse complement strand
CTGTAAATATTTTCAAGAATAGGGAAATTGACTTCTTTAATCTCTTCATATACTGGGTCAACCTTTCCCTTTAGTTTTGCACTCCTGGTAAATCTGGAATCCAGGATGCCTTAAAATTTTGAGAAAAACTTATGATATACTTTCTTTCTCAGTCTTCCCAGTAGAGTCGCCAAAAATTGTTGGTTAACAGTTTGTCCTCCCTTAAGATTTATAATCTCTGACTCTTCAATACACCCAAGGTGAAAGAACAAAAGGATGTTCACCAACAAATGGGACAGTGTAATTCATCTATCACTACCCTCTGAATTGACAGGTACAACTCCCTGAATATGCAATGATATGTAATGAATATGTTTTTATCGATCATCAGATTTATTCCTTATGAGTTTTAACCAAATTGCTTGTAGACACAAACAATTCAAGCAAGGATAATGTTTAATCTATATTCAAATCTAATCTACCTATTCTAAAAATGCATATTCTAGTGAGGAGAATAGAAGAAGAATCATATATAGATGACAAATGGAATTTCTTATACTACAACTACTAACGTGAAATGGAATTCAAGCAGGAATCATAGCTCCATATATAATTGTACTTTCCATTCAGATGCATCTAAATAACAGGATCAATAGGACAAGAATCATATATGAAAGGTAAATGGAATTACTTTCACTGCAATTACCAACATGAAATGGAATCCAACAAGCAATAACAGCTTCACATATAACTGTTCTGTCTATTCACATGCAAATAAAAAAAAAATCTACTGGCACAACAAACATGAAATAAAGCTTAGAAAATGGAATTACTTCTGCTCCAATACCAAGTTTTCCGACCCTTACATTGATTTCCTTCATAGTATTTATAGAGTTTACATACAATGCTTACTGGAAATGATTCAACTTCCAGAATACAAAAAGACAAGGCATAAAGAGAGAACATCTCGATGATAGAATTTGAAAATCCAATCACTGACATGGGAATAAGAAAAGACATCATAACTGTGACACTTCAATTTGAATCATTCATCTTCTCTTTAATGACATCTGTCGAGTCAAATCCATTGGGCTTCAGGGTCAAATAATTGTTTATGTTCAAACTTAGCACTTTCTTTCTTGGCTTCAATCTATCTCTGGGACTGTCTTCTACAATGCCTCTGTCACATTTAGAGTGTCGTGTGTTTGGATTAACAAAAAGTGGAGAACTATGTATGGTAGAGGAGGTAGTTAATTTTCGGGATTTGAGAAAAATGGCCTTTAATGCAATTGGTGGAAAATCCCAAACTGAATGCTTCTGGCGGAAAATACCAAATCTGCTTCTCCATTGCGGGAATTCACCATTGAAGTGCATTTCCCGCTTCATCCACTTTGCTCAGTCTCAATTTCCTTTGATTGATTTAAGACTGCAGTCTTCACTTAGTGACACAGACTCCATTACAATGTATCTTTCATTTCTGAAATGCTCCATTGGTGAGATTTGACATTATAGCTTCTTTGGCGGAAAATGGAAAATGAGCGGCTCCATTGCGGAAAATTGGAAAAGAGCTTCTCCTGGCGGAAAATTGGAAAAGAGATTCTCCATTGCGGAAAATTGGAAAAGAGCTTCTCCATTGCGGAAAGTTGGAAAAGAGCTTCTCCTGGCGGAAATTTGCAACTTGGCTTCTCTTTGCGGAAAATGAGACTGAAGCTTCTCCTTGGCGGAAATTTGCAACTTGGCTTCTCTTCGTGGAAAATGTATGAGGGAGGTGCAAAACCCGCAATATGTGAAGACCCTTCTTTGTAGGAATCGCACCTAGTAGGTGCGATTTCCACATAATGGAGAAGCCACTATCTGTCTTTCCGCATGTCATTTTTAAATGCGCGGGCTACTTAACTTAAAGCACATGCTTTATTTGATCTCTTAAAACAATAACATAATATTCCTTTTTAATAAATCGGGCCCACCTTATTATAACTAAGCTTGCAGAAAATCACTAGCCAAGTGCGAAACCCACACAGTGAAAAGTTCTTCTTTGCTGAAAATCACCTGAGAGGTGCGAAAGCCACCATGGAGTAGCCGAAATTGAGAAACCCACCATCTTATAACTTCCTCATTTTAGCACCAAATTGCACGTTGTTTTCACTGTTGGGATTGTGAAGACTTAAAGAATTGATCCATGCCAGTCTTCAATTTGCACCTAGCCAGATATATTCAACTGCAAAATTTATTTCTCTACCACAAATGGATTGTTCACACTGTGATATGAAGTAGAATCTTGAATGATTCAATGCTGATTCTATTATTACTTCCATTACATGAAGAATCTTTCTTAGTTCTTTTGAATGTCTGAAACTTATGACTCCCAAACATCATTCCATCTGCTGAAAAGATCATCAATTGGAGCACCATTTTATTTTCCGGGTTGGGATCTACAACCTACCCAAATATGAAAAGACCTCAGAACAACCTACCCAACTAAGAGAAGGAAAGGCAATGAAAAGGAAACCTGACAAAGATAGCCTACCTAAGAAAGACTTAGACCTAGACTCAGACTGACTTGACATGACCATATGACTCCAATAATGCCAAAAAAAAAGGGTGACTAAAAGTCAGACAACACGTTGATGCCAAGAAGAAAGGATATGACTTCCCCATGACTATTGGTGCCTATAGTTGTGCTTCCCGGTCTGAGGCAAATAATGTCCTAAAGGAATTATCTAAGAGGTTTTCATTGGAAACCTATGATGTTCTGAGGCCAAAATACAATCCAGTTAATTATGCTCATGATTATCTACAAATGGGCTGAGCTATCCACCATGTAGATGACATTGAAGACTATTGGGCCAATTGTAGAGATGATCTGGAGAGAAGAGATAGGTTCTATGCTAGATTAACCATAGAACAAATCAAAAATTTCAAGGTCAATTTTGCAGTCAAATGGCTACTAGATGACGACTAGCACATGTATGATAACACCTATCTTGAGAATATCAAGCCTCTCTCCATCAGTTCTGAGCCCATGTTAAATCAAGTCGTCGATGACTTGCAGACCCTAATGAGTGGTATTTATAATAGGACAGAGTAGTGGGTTGAATGGATAGCAGGAAGAAGGAAGAGGTTGGAAAGGAAGCCTCCTACTCAAGGAACTCTGACAAAGGATTCCTCCAACATCACAACAACTTCCTTGGTAATACTCCCAACTATGTCCAAAAGTTCTTCTCAGCTAGCTGGTGGAGGCGATGAACCTCCTGAAAAAGAAGTTCAGCCAAGGAAGACCTGTGGAGAAGGTTCACTCCCAAACATTGGAACAACAAAGGAGCTCACCAAGGATGTAGAACTAGAGCGGTCAGTAAAAGTAGTCATAGTAGATGTACCAGTTGACCCCTCAACCCAAGATTCCCCAAGGAGAAGGTCCCCCATCATAGTGGAAGTGGGTGAAGATACTCCTTCAATCATAGAATCAGAAGTAGAGGCCAGGAATAAATAGAAGGTCACTTTAGTATCCAAATTGGTGTCATCTTCTCCTACTTCAGTGAATCCATTTGCTTTGAGACTAAAGGCTATGCCCCCAGTCATCAAGAAGTTGTTCATTGAGGAGTTGGTTTCTGCCAACAAACTTACTAGTTCAGTACCATGGATAGAAAATACTCTGGAACGCAAGAGGAAGAAGACAAAAGAAGGGGCTTCCATCAAAGATACTCTATCAGGAGCTTTTCAGCCCAAGGCTGCTATGAGAAAATAAAAGAAAGTAAAGATTATTTCTACTCTAGGTCGTGACCTTGAGACCAGACACTTCACTAGGAAGTGGCCAAACCAACCAAGGATGGTAGATTCAAAGATATGATCTCTTTGAATTTTTAGTTGCAGTCATTTTATATGGGGTTAGCTCACCATGACACCAAGGTAGACAAGTGGAAGTCTACTAATGTGGTGATAGAAGAAGAACTCAAGGAGCTCAAGACTGCCAAGGTTCAACTAAAGGTAGAAGTGGCTGAGCTGAAAAATTTCATAAGACAACTCCTCACCCCGATTGCAAGTGTTCCCAGCACCCAATGCACCTTTGATCCCAGCGCGGTAGAGAATCAAGCTATATTGGCAAAGTTACAAGAAGATCACCACTTCGTGCAGATCGGTAGAGGATGGGTTGAGAGGCTCAAATCTGAAGGGTTGGAAATTGTTGAGCAGTTAGGTAATTCTTTCTTGAGGTTAAAGACAGAAAGGAATAACATCAAGAAGAATTTACAAACTCTCACATCTGAGAGAGTGAAGTGTTAGGAGTGCATAGTAATGCTCCATGTAGCTGTGAAGATGAAGACAAAAGAGGTGTTGAAAGCCAAGATTCTGCAAAAAGGGAGATGAACCTCTAATCAAGTGGCTTCAAAGTCTAGAGTTCAAAATTGAAATGATCATCCATGCCGAGATGGGGTTGCAGCAAGTAGATATTAAGGTCAAAGAAGAACAAAACAAAGACTTCAAGATTCTTCAAGGTTTGCATATAGAATCATAGAAAAGTGGAGAAGGTAAAGAAATGATAGGACTGGCCAACATGAAGAAATCAATCTCTAATTATGTAGACAAGTTGTTAGAGCCATCTTCCACCCACTTGGACAAAGTGCCAGAACTTCAACAGCTGAGCAGATGTGTTTATAAAGCCATGGAAGAATTTAAGGATTGGATAGATGCAATTAAAAGTCTAGCTAAAGACCATTCCAAATGGCTCATCCAATATGCCAATGTCTGCATTAATAGCCATGAAGAACTTATCAAAGTTATCACAGCTGTCACTGCCTATAGGGCTAAATAAGGCAAGGGGAGTGAAACCGAAGCTTAAAGTAGATTCTCTCTTTGTACTAAATTTTGATCAAAATGTAATGGATAATCTTTCGGTTATCAATTCTATTTGGGGAAGTTGAACCATTTCGGTTACCCCCATTTTCTAACGGCCCAATCTGGAACTCTATATATATTATTTCTAAAATCAATAAAAAGGTCGGCTAAATTTTCGTGTGAAAGATAGCATTTTTCTGAGTCAAATTTGTATGTCTAAATACCATTGTTTTATCTATTCCATTTGCATTGCACTTATATTTCTATTAAATTCAAATGTTTCTTTGAAGTTGGATTTACAATCTGTGTTCAAACCAGAGCTTTGTATTATGATTTGATAAAATTAGGAAAAATGGGAAACTCGTTGTTATCTTAAGTTTGGGAAACATTCTTATGATATAGATCAATTCATTGTCATTCCATCATTAATCTTTAGTCTTGCATCTACATTTTCAGTAGAAGTTCATGCATTACCAATTTTGGGAGTTAATCTGATTGATGAAATCTTAGAGTTGGCTAGATTTAGAGTTGAATTTGTCCTACCTGAGCTATTTCCTACCTAGGATTATCTTGGTTTGCCTCTTCTACTCTTAGGTTAAGAACATACCCCTGTTAGACTCGGAAAGAGAAAAATTCATTGAAAATCATTCATTTAAGGGAGTTGTACCTTTAAATTCAGAGGGAAATTAGTTTTTTCAATAATAATTTTCCAAATGTTGTATTTGATTGTTCTTAAGCATTTTGGGTATTTTAGAGTTAAATTGAAATGAACAATCTGTTTACTAACAGACTTTTGGCAACTCTACTAGGGAGATGAACAGTCGTTACACCAGAAGAATATCACGAGGAAAGATGGTGCTTCCCCTTGAAAATATAATTCCTGTACTCCAACCAAATCTTGGTTTTTAATATGATTAAGAAGACCTTATTTCCTCGCTAAACACTTTTTCCTGGAGGAACAAAAGAAGCACCAAAAATTATAGAAACACCAGTCAAGTGCTAGAGCAAGAAGAAGCTAGAGCAGAAGC
Source organism: Thuja plicata (assembly GCA_018584345.1). Taxonomy (NCBI): domain Eukaryota; kingdom Viridiplantae; phylum Streptophyta; class Pinopsida; order Cupressales; family Cupressaceae; genus Thuja; species Thuja plicata. Next base: position 3,426,753 of record MU227974.1, on the reverse strand, counting down.
ACTTGAAAGATCATTCTGAAAAAGAAATCAAAGAAGAGCACAATGCTAAGCCGAGTTTGAAGCTAGGCCACATAATTAATCAAAAATCTGCAGCCTAAAAGATTTCTTAGGAACACAAAGAAAGAAAGAAATACATATCCAATCTTTGAGAGACTTGTGGATATTAACTTTTCTCTGCTTGAAGTACCCCACCAAAGAAACAGAACTGCAAAAAGCCAGAAGAGACCTTCTTCCCCCATAAGCAGTCTACTCTTTTATCCACCACTTGCCAAGTGTTAACGTTACACAGAGTAGTTGTTCCCCCTGTTATCAATCTAACCCCTTATTTACCTAAAGTAACAATGGAACTTCCTTGGGCTACTGCAGTTGGACCCTGCAATTAGCAGCATACAATCCTCCTCCCTCAGGGTCTAGAAATAATTTTCCTAAATTTTCTGGAGATGGGAAAGTATCTACAGATGAACATATTGATGCATTATTTACTTCTGTCAATATTCTAGTAGTATGGGAAGAGGATGTGGCCATTAGATTATTTTTTGAGACCCTTTCTGAGGGTGATACTGATTGGTTTCATCACCTACCAAATTCTTCTATTATAGACTGGGCCTCCATGAGAGCTACTTTTGAAAGAAGGTCTAAAACTATGGAAGATGAACATGCTCTATTGACGCAATTAACCTCTATCAAGAAAGAGCCTTCTATTAGTATGAGAGATTTCATAGCCATATTCAATAATCTCATAAATCATATTCCATTGGCTGATAAGCCTATGACGGGGAATTTGAAAACATTCTTTATAATTGCTATGCCACCAGACATCAATTATGATCTAAGAAGAGTTATTCCTGTAGGTTTGGATGCTACACAGAGAACTGCCGCGGAACTCAAAGATCACATTATCTCATCTGGGAGATGGAAGAGGGAAATCCAGTCAAGAGCCAGTTCTAGTGGTACTACATCATCTAATGAGATGATCCAAAAAATTTCAAATGAATTCATCTCCTTCAAAAGGCAACTTCCTAGATTCAATAACCCTTATCAACGGAACTATCAAGAGAAACCTGGAAGGGGCAATGATGGGAGGAATGCTGATAGTAAAGAACTACAGTTAACTGGTCCACCACAAAGACTAGCTATTGAAGCCCCCCCTAAAAGAGGGAATATGTGTGCCTTTCATCTAAATACAGATCACGACAGAGAAAGTTGCCCTGATGTAGGCCGTGCTTGGAAAATTCATCAAACTGACGAATGGAATGCTAGAGTCTCCGACACTGAACTAGATTCATACTTGAATGGCGACTCTGAAAACTTATATTTAGAGTATGAGTCTAATTCAGAACAATGAGCAACATGTTATGTGACCATAGACAAGACTTCCTATATAGTCTTGACCAGGAGCCAGAAAGATAAAGGTCCTACCCCTCCCCCCAACCTAAAAATAACGAGGCGTCTACCTTCAACTCTAAGGAAGCAAATCAAGGCATGAGAATTCTACAACCAGGTATAGAGTAGAACTCTTTTGACATTCTGCAGTTCTGTAGGGACTCTGAAATTCAAATCTCTCCCATAGATTGTCTCAAATCCAATCCTATAGAATTGTAGAAATTAGTAGATTATTGTAATGAAGGGAATCAGAACCTAAACCAGAACATCATGAATACTATAGAAAAAGAGTCAATTTTTGCGGATCCCATTGAGCAAGGTGAACTATCTGTGTTAGCTACTTTCCCGTGTCAAAAGCCAGATCCATTCTATCTATCTTTATATATTAATGGATGCAAGTTGAGCAATTGTATAATAGATTCTGGGGCCTCAGATAACGTGATGCCATCAACAGTAGCTAAAGATTTAGGACTTACCCTTACTAAATCTCATGGTAGGTGCTATTCTATGGACTCCAAGCAAGTACCTTTGGTTGGAAAAATTAAGGATGCCCAAGTGGCTCTGGCAGCACACCCTAAGAAGAAGATGTTAACACTTCTGGTTGTTGATATACCTACTAGCTATAGTTTGTTGCTAAGAAGGAGTTTCTGTAGAGATCTCAGAGGGGAAATAAAGTTAGATTGGTCTCAAGCTTTAATCCCAGTGGGTAATAAAAAGATTAAACTGGTCCTGAAAAAGAAAGCCAAGTTTACAGTGCTGAAATTTGATGATCGTAAAGCCCAAATTATGTATCAAGAATTGGAATTTGGCAACTATATGCTATTTACTGATGATCACGATGAGGAGGTGAAACCAAGAGAAAGGGGGAAGGAATTTTCCACTGAAGAAGAGTCATCTCAAATCTGTACACTTGAATTTGATGGCACACTTGAATTTAATGGCTTATAAATTAGAATTTGGAAATCATCACTACAAAGGAAAAGGGTGTGAATATTTTGAGAGCTCATGGTGATGCAGAGCTTATCATACACCAGGTTAAGAATCAATAATCTATTAAAAATCATAGATTAAAGAACTAAAAAAATATAGTATGGGATGAGATAGAAACACTACATGCATTCTTTATTGAATCAGTGCCGAGAGAGTTGAATGCCAAAGAGGACTCCCTGGCTGTGTCTGCTTCGTTACTCCTTCCCCACCCATAATTCAAAGACAAGAAGTACCAAGTGGAAGTCATATATTGACCATCCGTACCCAAAAAAGTGGAAGATTGGAAAGTGTTTGAAGATGACAAGAATCTCCTTCTCTTTCTAGAGAGTGGTGGTGACTTCCACAAAGAATTTTGTGTCAATCGTAAAGGAGATCATCTAGACAAAAAAAAGAAAGATAAGTCAGATGTTATCTAGCTGCAAGGTAATATCATTCCACCCCATCTAGTTACTCTTGAAAAACTTTTCAACATGCACGACACTTTTGTGAAGAAGAAAAGAATCAAAAGAGGTCTGACTACTGGTGAATATGAAGGAATGAATATTGGGACTAAGAAAGATCCCAAGATGATCAACATTGGGAAGTGTTGTACTGAAGAAGAACGGAACAAAGCTAAAAAAATATTCCTAGAATATTTGGACATTTTTTCCTGGAGCTATGAAGACCTGAAAAGTTTTATGGGTGGGAAATTCAAGCATCAAATCCCCTTAAAAACTAAAGCTACCCCGTTCAAGAAAAATCAAAGGAACTATAATCCCAAAGTTGTTGATGCAATATATAAGGAAGTAGATAAAATTCTTAAAGCAAGGATCATCAATCCTATACACCGCTCTACCTAGATGGAAAACATAGTTCCTATGAGGAAGAAGAATGGAGAGATAAGAATATGTGTAGACTTCAGAACTCTTAACCAATCTTCTTTGAAAGACAATTATGCTCTTCCCGATATGGATCACTTACTGTAGATCGTAGCCAGAGCTGAAATGATGGCTATGTTGGATAGATTTTCAGGATATAATCAGATAGAAGTTGAGAAAGCAGACCAACATAAAATGACGTTCACCACCTCGTGAGGCACTTTCTCTTACTACAGAATGCCATTTGGACTAATCAACACTGGAGCTACTTTTCAGAGAGGTATGGACCTTTCCTTCAATGATATAAAGAATAAAATCATTGGTATGTATTTGGACAATCTTACTGTATTCTCTAGGAAAATAATAGATCATATAAATGACTTAAGGAAAGTATTGCAAAGATGTCAGGAGTATGGGATTTCATTAAATCTAAAGAAGTCAGTCTTCTATGTAACTGAGGGGAAATTTCTAGGTCACATTGTCTCCTAGGAAGGCATAAGAATCGATCTAGAAAGGGTCAAAGCTATTCAATAATTGAGTTTAGCTAGGAATAAAACTGGAGTAAAATATTTTTTTGGTTAGGTTAACTTTCTCAGGAGGTTCATTCCAGATTTTTTGGAAATTATTAAATGTATAGTTGATATGATGAAGGGAAATGTGAATTTCAAGTGGAATGAATCCGGTAAGCAAGCCTTCAAAAACATAAAGAATTCCATAGCCAATGCTCCGATGTTATGTCACCCAGATTACAAGAAAGACTTTGTAATCTATTATTATTCTTCTGAACATACTCTATCAGCCATTCTCATGCAGGAAAATGAGGAGGGTGTCCAGGATCCTATTTCTTTTATGAGCACGCCTCTAAAAAATCATGTAATACCCACCTCTTAGGTTGCTTTTCAGTTTGTAGATGCCAAACTCTTGTAGGCATTTTGGATGTATGTGTGGATTTAATTAGATGATTTAGATGATATTTATATGTTACATTTCAGTATGTTATTGATCCATTGTTAGTATGTTATATCTTTTGTGTATATGTGATTTATGGTTGTTTAATGATGCTTATGTATATGTTAGGATTTCATTTCAATTTTGGTTTTATGACAATACTAACCTTAGATTTATATGCACATGGATCATTGTATGTTTTTATTACTATTTGATGTGCTTGGTATGTTATGAGCCAGAGTTGTAGTTACTTGCTTTGGCGAGATCCACACGATAACCTAGTCTCAACCATTGTTTGTCATATGATATATGCATGTATGTTCGTCTTTGTGATGACAGGTTTGCAGGTACCAGGCTACGTCTTCCCTAAATTGGTAGGAATGAGCATGCCCTATCGCATAAATCTCAATGGTAAGAGAGGGGAGATAGTTTTTAGGTCCAAAGCCTATCCTAAACCAAATTGTCCTAGTTAGTGGACAAGTATCTGTTTTGACTACCCTGACCGAATTTGTATATTTGATAGAAATTCATGTATCCCTTTCCTTGATCATGTTTGATTTTACTTATTTTCGGTTTTAGGTGCTTGATGTGATTATGTGGGTGTTAAGTTATGTTATTTATTTAATTGAATATTATTACAATTAATTATTAAATATAGGGTATTTAATTAATTGAAAATTAAATTAAATACCTATGTTTAATTAAAGTCCAATTATTGAATATTAATAATTAATTGAATATTTAATTGAAAATTAGAGTAAATGAGCTGTTATGCTTAATTAAATAATTAAATATTTAGTTGCATAGATTATTGTGATGTAAATATTTAAGTTATTTAAATTAATATTTTATTAATTACATGTGCAAGATTTGGTTGAAAAAGTATTTTCAAACTCAAAGCTCTCAACTTGAATTTAGGAGTTAAAGTTGAGTTGTGCAAGTAATTAGATATTTTAATTATTAATTTTTATTTTCTTTCAGTTTTGGAGAGGAGTCCTTTTAGGAGTTAACTGAATTTGTTGTCATTAGGGTTTGCTTGATTAGGGGAAATGGATCCTCATTAGGGGGATTCTTCTCTCATTTGAACATAACAGGTTTTTGGGAGTATTTTTGGAAGCTTTGGTGAGTGCTTGGTTTTGGAACATAATTTTAGAATTCTCCTTGCTTGGATTTTGCATTGTGTGTTCTTAACAGATTTTGAGGTAGGGTCTTGTTCATGTCAATTCTGGTTTTTCGGATCCCTGTCCTCTATGCATCCAGAGAACTAAGAATCCTTTGTTTGATCATTCCTTTCTTGTTTATTTTGTGCTTAAGGGTTTCAATTGGTAAAATATGTGTTAAGATCAATTTCGTGTTTTAATTCAGGCTTGCATGTTAGATCTGTGTTTGTGGGTACAAAGGGTTTCGTTGTATAGTATTAAATGCAAATGGGTATTAGGGTTTCTAAATTATTGTTGAAATGGGTATTTCTAGAAACCTAGATCCTTAATATTTGTAGGAAAATTTATATTGCCCTAGTATGGAAGTGTTGTCAAAATTTCATTGATTAAACCCTTATGGATCTCCTAGAAAATGATAAATTAATATTGCCTATAGTTGGAACTATAGAGTAGGGAAAAACAAATTCCCTTAAGAAAAATTAGTCTTTGAAAAATTAAAATTCTCTATTGAAAATTAATTCTTTCAAAAAAATAGACCCACTGGTTAAAAAAATATAGTGCATGTTAAAGTTCACCAGTAAAGACAAATTGTATTAAAGACAAAAAATATATATATCCTTTGAAATATTTCCAATTTCAGAAATTAAATAAATATATAAAAATAATTCCTTATGGGAAAAGTATCTTCTAAATAAGATAAAAAGAATATTTAAAAAAAAAAAAAAAATTTAAACAATTTTTGATAGGTGGCGGAGGCCACCACATCCCCCTCCAACACCGCGCGGGTACCACACGGGTCCCCTGCGGTCTGCATCACTACAACCATAGTGGGAAGCCGTGGGCCTCCGGGCCGTGGTACCCCATGAGGGGGGACCATGGGGGGACGTAGTGCCCATGCGACATAGCCGTGGGTTATGGGGAAAGGAGGTGGGGGCCGCAGGGACCCCCCCGTGGGTTTTTTAATTTTTAATTTTAATTTATTTTAATTCGTTTGGGTTTAAAGATAAGTTATTTAATATTAGGTTATTTAAATTTAATTTATTTAAAATTTTGTTTATTTAAAATTAATTTATTTGAATTTAGTTATTTTAATTTAGATTAATTAAATTTTGTTTAAAATGCAATTAGTTTAATTTATAGATATGTTTAGTTTATTTAAATCCTATTTAATATAGTTTTAAATATTTAGATATATATTAGTTGTATACGATTCCTTTACAATAAGTTTAAATTGTATTTGTATAAACAGGCACATATACACATATATTTGATTTAACTATTTTAATGGAGTTAAATATTAATATTCATGAGATATTCTTTTAAAGGGATTTCAACATAGGAAAGTTATTTAATTACATGAAATAAAGGAATTGGTATTGGGATATTGTTATTAATGCCATTTTAATTATATTTTCATCTTGATGTAATTATAGCTAGATAGGTAATTATTTAGTAGATGTATTTATAAGTTGAATTTATAAATAGATCTATAGGATATGTTAACATTACCAATATGCAGTATTTAATTATCTTTGGATAGTAATTGTTATGGGTAAATGAATTTGCATGATTATGGATTATAAATTCATTTATTATTACGTTAACATTATATGTGATTTTATGCATTCTGAGTACGTTTTAGTTATACTATGATGTGTTTTGGGTGTGTGTTTCTATGAATTAGATGTTTTCCTATGTTATCATGCTTTCGGGTATCTGTTGGGCTAGATGACCGTAGGATTTAATCTAGAGTTTTTTGGGATTATACTTTCTGCCTGGTGTTCTATACAATGTTGGTTGTGTTTATATGATGAAGTCATGGTCCTAATTCTTAAACCCTACCAGATTCATTCAATTTTATGATCTTGCGAGAGTACTGTTATTGTTGTGGCTATTTGAGAACCTATGTGCTCCTGAATGGGCAGGATGCGATATGTGATTATGAATATCTTCATGTATTGATCTTGAGCCTAGGTAGGTGAACTAAGTGTACAGTGGGGAAGTGGCTTGCAATGGGGGTCTAGGACTCTAAGTGGTTACCAGGTAAACCCATTGGCAAGTTACTTAATAAGTGAAAATATGATACATTAAAGGGGTTTCAAAAGAACTAATAAGATGTTTGAGTCTTTACCCATGCCTTGAGTGTTGTCGCATGATAGGGTGGGAGTTGGGATCCTTGTCTTCGCAAAAGGATCACTGAGCCACATAGTGTCACTTGGAGGCCAGGGTCAAGAGGAACTACTAGGGTTACCTTCAAGGTTGGACTTATGTGATGACACTTCCCTATATACAGCTTAGGTTATCCTTTGTGTGTTAGTTATCTCTAGTGTTGTTTAGTATTCCTTGTTATGGTTTAAATTGCTTCTAGGATCTTCCTTTGCATTGGAGTATGAGGTCATGTATACCTTGTTTGTATTCTTGTTGTATACCCCATGTGATGGGCCTATTACTATATCCTTAGCATGGTGGGAGTGGACCTTTGGTTCCATGTGGTCAGGTGGTAGTGATTCTTATTACCATTGAGATTTTGACAGATTCTTCTTCATGCTTGGATGTTCTATGATATTGTTCTATCTTCAGATTCTTTTGGAGACTGGTTCAGTTTCATGAGTTGTTTATTTGTACCATATGTTTATATTGGTTATCATCCTATGGAGGTGCATTGTATTGATTATTATGTATTATTACATACCCTGCGACTTGTGCAGTGGATGTTGATTAGGTAGTATACCTTATGGTATCAGTTGTATATGTAATCTTTATTATGAGATGCATGTTATTGGTTTCAGATTATATAACCTTTATGTCAGTTCTTTATTATTGTAATCGTAGATTAGTTTGTTTAAGTAATTCTATGTCAAGGAACCCTTGAGGAATGTTAATCATGTATGAGTTATATTTCATGTGTGTCATGTACTTCATGGTGTTGCTTTCGCATTGTTATTAATATTGTTTGTAGACATTTTTAAAAAAAATTATTACATGAACTTAGTGTCATGTTTAGGTTAAGTTCTCCTGGGTTCCCTAGCGGGGCATTACACTTGGTATCAGAGCCCACGTTTCTACGCTGGGAGCTCTGGGAAATATGTATGCCCATTAGTTGTATTTTGATTTTAAAACTTGAAACAAACATAGACATTAAAACTTTGATGTATTTAAAACCATTATTTTATGATTATTGTCTTCTTTTGATTTTATTGGGTTTGATGTTAGATCTAAGTTGTGGTTTGATTCTCTGGTTGATTCAAGAATCATGCCTGAATCTAGGTCTGCTAGAGGTTGTGGTAGAGGCCGAGAGGGTGGCTGTGGATGGGGTAGGGACCACAGTCCTTCCACGAGTGTTCATCAAGATAACAGAGATGAGCAGAGGAAAGAGCGTTGGGCTGGTTTAGAGGAGGCAAATTTTAGGTAGTTGTTGCAAGAGTTATTGAACTGTATTCCTGGGCAAGGTAGAGTAGAGAGGGAGAGATCTAGGATCCCTCTAAGGAGGATTGTTGCAGTGGATCCTAAGGTTGTGGCAGTGAACCACATTAGGGATCTCATGAGAGTTCCACCTATTACCTCTGATGGAAAAGGAACAGGATTTTAAGCTGAGACTTGGCTTATTGCATTAGAAAGGATCTTTGCTATGCATCCCTTTAGTAGCAATACTAAAGCTAGGTATGCAATAATGCAACTCTCTAGTTTTGCAGCGATATGGTGGAGGATAGAGGAGAAGAAGACAAGTCTTAAGATGGACACCATTACATGGGAACTCTTCCTTGAGCATTTTAGAGAGAGATTCCTCTCTGATCAGTGGAGGTAGCAGAGGGCTGATGAGTTCCACAACTTGAGGTAGTTGACCCTATCAGTGGTTGAGTATGAGCGTCAATTCTTTGAGCTCAAATGGTATGTTGGATATAGTGAGGATTCGGCCCTTATGGTTCAGCATTTTGTTAGGGGGCTGAATGAACGCATCATTGGGGAAGTTAGACTCTTTGAGCCCATGTCCCTTAGGGAGGTGGTCATCAAGGCTACCCTTGCAGAGGCGAATGTAGTATTGGGCTATGGTGGTCATTCAGGAGTGCACTCGAGAGAACCTACTTCTATTGTCGGAGGTAATCATTCTCAGGGAGCTAGGAATTTGAGGGGTCCTTCTGCCATTCCAGATGGTAATCAGTCTCATCAGCAAGGAGGAAACAATCCTTCTTCTTTTAGTGGTCCTTGAATTAGGAGCTTTCATGACATTCAGCGTAGCAAACACAATCGATCAATTTAGCCAGCACAGAGTGTGTATCAGGATGTCAGTAGGGGCAATGTTCACCAGTCTAGAGCACCTTTAGTTAGAGAAGGTGGTAGCAAGGGAGCTTGCTTCACTTGTGGATAGTTTGGACATTTTTCTGTCAATTATCCTCAGCGTGCTCCGCAGTCCTTAGGACAGAGGCCAAAAGCTTCTAAGCCTACAGTGGGTAATGTTGGTATGTCTCACAGAGCGTATGCAGTGTTTGATTACCCTCCACCTGTGTACTATGCTCCTGTGAGTGGTGCTGCGAGTAGAGGTCCAGCAGCTAGTTTTCAGATTCCTATAGTGGGGAATGATCCTCAGTGTTTGAATCAGAGACCTAAGAAGGGTCCTATGGGACCCACACTTTGATACTTTCAGGGCTTGGATTAGATGTTTTGTGGTGAGAGATTGATTTCTCTATCTTTGTTTTAGGCTTCCAGGAGTAAGCCTAGTTTTAAGGGAGGAGGATGTAATACCCACCTCTTAGGTTGCTTTTTATTTTGTGTATGCCAAACTCTTGTAGGCATTTTGGATGTATGTGTGGATTTAATCATATGGTTTAGATGATATTTATATGTTACATTTCAGTATGTTATCGATCCATTGTTAGTATGTTATATCTTTTATGTATATGTGATTTATGGTTGTTTAATGATGCTTATGTATATGTTAGGATTTTATTTTGATTATGGTTTTCTGACAATACTGACCTTAGATTTATATGCACATGGATCATTGTATGTTTTCATTACTGTTTGATGTGCTTGGTATGGTATGGGACAGAGTCGTAGTTACTTGCTTCGACGAGATCCACACGATAACATATTCTCAACCATTGTTTGTCATATGATATATGCATGTATGTTCATCTTTGTGATGACAGGTTTGTAGGTACTGGGCTACGTCTTCCCTGAATTGGCAGGTGTGAGCGTGCCCTATCGCATAAATCTCAATGGGAAGAGAGGGGAGATAGTTTTCAGGTCCAAATCCTATCCTAAACCAAATTGTCCTAGTTAGTGGACAAGTATCTATTTTGACTACCCTGACCAAATTCATATAGTTGATAGGAATTTGTGTATCCCTTTCCTTGATCATGTTTGATTTTACTTATTTTCAGTTTCAGGTGCTTGATGTCATTATGTGGGTGTTAAGTTATGTTATTTATTTAATTGAATATTATTGCAATTAATTATTAAATATAGGGTATTTAATTAATTATAAATTAAATTAAATACCTACGTTTAATTGAAAGTTTAATTAAAGTGCAATTATTAAATATTAATATTTAATTCAATATTTAATTGAAAATTAGAGTAAATGAGCTTTTATGCTTGATTAAATAATTAAATATTTAGTTGCGTAGATTATTGTGATGTAAATATTTAAGTTATTTAAATTAATATTTTATTAATTACATGTGCAAGATTTGGTTGAAAAAGTATTTTCAAACTCAAAGCTCTCAACTTGAATTTAGGAGTCAAAGTTGA
>MU227974.1:3405218-3415588 GCA_018584345.1 Thuja plicata | reverse complement strand
TCCTTTTAGGAGTTAACTGAATGTGTTGTCATTAGGGTTTGCTTGATTAGGGGAAATGGATCCTCATTAGGGGGATTCTTCTCTCATTTGAACATAATAGGTTTTTGGGAGCATTTTTGGAAGCTTTGGTGTGTGTTTGGTTTTGGAGCATAATTTTAGAATTCTCCTTGCTTGGATTTTGCATTGTGTGTTCTTCAACATATTTTGAGGTAGGGTCTTGTTCATGTCAATTCTGGTTTTTCAGATCCCTGTCTTCTATGCATCCGGAGAACTAAGAATCCTTTGTTTGATCATTCCTTGCTTGTTTATTTTGTGCTTAAGGGTTTCAATTGGTAAAATATGCTTTAAGATCAATTTCGTGTTTTAATTCAGGTTTGCATGTTAGATCTGTGTCTGTGGGCACAAAGGGTTTCATTGTATAGTATTAAATGCAAATGGGTATTAGGGTTTCTAAATTATTGTTGGAATGGATATTTCTAAAAACCTAGATCCTTAATGTTTGTAGGAATATTTATATTGCCCTAGTACGGAAGTGTTGTTAGAATTTTGTTGATTAAACCCTTATGAATGTCCTAGAAAACAATAAATTAATATTGCCTATAGTTGGAACTATAGAGTAGGGAAAACTAAATTCCCTTAAGAAAACTTAGTCTTTGAAAAATTAAAATTTCCTATTGAAAATTAATTGTTTCAAAAAAATAGACCCACTAGTTAAAAAAATACAGTGCATGTTAAAGTTCACCAGTAAAGACAAATTGTATTAAATACAAAAAAAATATATATCCTTTGAAATATTTCCATTTTCAAAAATTAAGTAAATATAAAAAAAAATTCTTATGGGAAAAGTATCTTCTAAATAAGATGAAAAAATGTTTTTTAAAAAAAATAAAAAATAAAAAAAAATGTAAACAAATTTTTTTAGGTGGCGGGGGCCACCACATCCCCCTGCACCACCGCGAGGGTACTGCATAGCTCCCTTGCAGTCTGCATCACTACAGCCGCAATGGGAAGCCGTGGGCCTGCGGGTCATGGTACCCCACGAGGGGGGGACCACAGGGGGCCGCAGTGCCCACACGGTATAGCCACGGGTTATGGGGAAAGGGGGTGGGGGCCGCAGGGACCCCCCCTGTGGGTTTTTTAATTTTTAATTTTAATTTATTTTAATTCGTTTGGGTTTAAAGATAAGTTATTTAATATTAGGTTATTTAAATTTAATTTATTTAAAATTTTGTTTATTTAAAATTAATTAATTTGAATTTAGTTATTTTAATTTAGATTAATTAAATTTTGTTTAAAATGCAATTAGTTTAATTTATAGATATGTTTAGTTTATTTAAATGCTATTTAATATAGTTTTAAATATTTAGATATATATTAGTTGTATATATATATGTATAATGAACGATTCTTTTTCAATAAGTTTAAATTGTTTTTGTATAAACAAGCACATATACATACATATTTGATTTAACTATTTTAATGAAGTTAAATATTAATATTCATGAGATATTCTTTTAAAGGGATTTCAACATAGGAAAGTTATTTAATTACATGAAATAAAGGAATTGGTATTGGGATATTGTTATTAATGCCATTGTAATTATATTTTCATCTTGATATAATTATAGCTAGATAGCTAATTATTCTGTAGATGTATTTATAAGTTGAATTTATAAATAGATCTATAGGATATGTTAACGTTACCAATATGCAGTATTTAATTATCTTTGGATAGTAATTGTTATGAGTAAATGAATTTGCATGATTATGGATTATAAATTCATTTATTCTTACGTTAACATTATATGTGATTTTATGCATTCTGAGTACGTTTTAGTTATACTATGATGTGTTTTGGGCGTGTGTTTCTATGAATTAGATGTTTTCCTATGTTATCATGCTTTCGGGTATCTGTTGGGCTAGATTACCCTAGGATTTAATCTAGAGTTTTTTGGGATTATACTTTCTGCCTGGTGTTTTATGCAATGTTGGTTGTGTTTATATGATGAAGTCATAGTCCTGATTCTTAAACCCAACCAGATCCGTTCAATTTTATGATCTTGAGAGGGTATTGTTATTGTTGTGGCTATTTGAGAACCTATGTGCTCCTGAATGGGTAGGATGCGATTTGTGATTATGAATATCTTCATGTATTGATATTGAGCCTAGGTAGGTGAACTAAGTGTATAGTGGGGAAGTGGCTTGCAATGGGGGTCTAGGCCTCTAAGCGGTTACTAGGTCAACCCATTGGCAAGTTACTTAAAAAGTGAAAATATGATACATTAAAGGGGTTTAAAAAGAACTAATAAGATGTCTGAGTCTTTACCCATGCCTTGAGTGTTGTCGCATGATAGGATGGGAGTTGGGATCCTTGTCTTCGCGAAAGGATCACCGAGCCACATAGTGTCACTTGGAGGCCAGGATCAAGAGGTACAACTAGGGTTACCTTCAAGGTTGGAATTATGTGATGACTCTTCCCTGTATACAACTTAGGTTATCCTACGTGTGTCAGTTATCTCTAGTGTTGTTTAGTATTCCTTGTTATAGTTTAAATTGCTTCTAGGATCTTCCTTTGCATTGGAGTATGAGGTCATGTATACCTTGTTTGTATTCTTTCTATATACCCCGTGTGATGGGCCTGTTACTATCTCCTCAGCATGGTGGGAGTGGACCTTTGGTTCCATGTGGTCGGGTGGTAGTGATTCTTATTACCATTGAGATTCCGACGGATTCTTCTTCATGCTTGGATGTTCTATGATGCTGTTCTGTCTTCGGATTCTTTTGGAGACTGGTTCAATTTCATGAGTTGTGTATTTGTACCATATGTTTATATTGGTTATCATCCTATGGAGGATGCATTGTATTGATTATTATGTATTATTATATACCCTGCGACTTGTGTAGTGGATGTTGATTAGGTAGTATACCTTATGGTATCAGTTGTATATGTAATTTTTATTATGAGATGTATGTTATTGGTTTCGGATTATGTAACCTTTATGTCAGTTCTTTATTATTTTGATCGTAGATTAGTTTTTTTAAGTAATTCTATGTCAAGGAACCCTCAAAGAATGTTAATCATGTATGAGTTATATTTCATGTGGAGAAGGTAATGAAATGACAGTGTTGGCCAACATGCAGAAATCATTCTCTAATTATGTAGACAAGTTGTTAGAGCCATCTTCCACCCACTTGGAAAAAGTGCCAGAACTTCAACAGCTGAGTGGATGTGTTTATAAAGCCATGGAAGAATTGAAGGATTGGACATACACAATTAAAAGTCTGGCTAAAGACCATTCCATATGGCTCATCCAATACACCAATGTCTGCGTTAATAGACATAAAGAACTTATCAAAGTTATCACAGCTGTCACTTCCTATAGGGCTAAATTAGGCAAGGGTAGCGAAACTGAAGCTTAAAGTGGATTCTCTCTTTGTACTAAATTTTGATCAAAATGTAATGGATAATCTTTCGGTTATCAATTCTAGTTGGGGAAGTTGAACCATTTCGGTTACCCCCATTTTGTAATGGCCTAATCTGGGACTCTATATATATTATTTCTAAAATCAATAAAAAGGTCGGCTAAATTTTTGTGTGAAAGATAGCATTTTGCTGAGTTAAATTTATATGTCTGAATACCATTGTTTTATATATTCCATTTGCATTGCACTTATCTTTCTATTGAATTCAAATGTTTCTTTGAAGTTGTCTTTACAATCTGTGTTCGAACCAGAGCTTTGTATTATGATTTGATACAATTAGGAAAAAGGGGAAATTTGTTGTTATCTTAAGTTTGGGAAACATTCTTATGGTATAGAATGATTAATTGTCGTTCCATCATTAATCTTTAGTCTTGCATCTACATTTTCAGTAGAAGTTCATGCAATACCAATTTTGGGAGTTAATCTGATTGATGGAATCTTAGAGTTGGCTAGATTTAGAGTTGAGTTCATCCTACCTGAGCTATTTCCTACCTAGGATTAGCTTGGTTTGCCTCTTCTACTCTCAGGTTAAGAACATACCCCTGTTAGACTAGGAAAGAGAAAAATTCATTGAAAATCATTCATATAAGGGAGTTGTACCTTTAAATTCAGAGGGAAATTAGTTTTTTCAATAACAATTTTTCAACTGTTGTATTTGATTGTTCTTAAGCATTTTGGGTATTTTAGAGTTAAATTGAAATGAACAATCTGTTTACTAACAAACTTTTGGCGACTCTACCAGGGAGACAAACAGTCATTACACCAGAAGAATATCATGAGGAAAGATGGTGCTTCCCCTTGAAAATATAATTCCTGTACTCCAACCAAATCTTGGTTTTCAAGATGATTAAGAAGACCTTATTTCCTCGCTAAACACTTTTGCCTGGAGGAACAGAAGAAGCACCGAAAATTATAGAAACGCCAGTCAAGTGCTAGAGCAAGAAGAAGCTAGAGCGGAAGCACTTGAAAGAGCCTTCTGAAAGAGAAATCAAAGAAGAGCACAACGCTAAGCCAAGTGTGAAGCTAGGCCACATAATTAATTGAAAATCTAGAGCCTAAAAGATTTCTTAGGAACACAAAGAAAGAAGTACAGATCTAGTCTTTGAGAGACTTGCGGATATTAAATTTTCTCTGCTTGAAGTACCCCACCAAAGAAACAAATGTACAAAAAGCCAAAGAAGACCTTCTTCCCCCCAAGCAGTCTACTCTTTTATCCACCACTTGCAAAGTGTTAACGTTACACGGAGTAGTTGCTCCCCCTGTTATCAATCTAACCCCTTATTTACCTAAAGTAACAATGGCACTCCCTTGGGCTGCTGTAGTTGGACCCTGCAATTAGCAACACACAATCCTCTTCCCTCAGGGTCTAGAAAGAATTTTTCAAAATATTCTGGAGATGGGAAAGTATTTACAGATGAACATATTGATGCAATCTTTACTTCTATCAATATTCTAGCAGTACGGGAAGAGGATGTGGCCATTAGATTATTTGTTGAGACCCTTATTCAGGGTGCTACTGATTGGTTTCACCACCTACCAAATTCTTCTATTACAGACTGGGCCTCCATGAGAGCTACTTTTGAAAGAAGGTCTAAAACTATGGAAGATGAACATACTCTATTGATGCAATTAACCTCTATCAAGAAAGAGCCTTCTATTAGTATGAGAGATTTCATTGCTAAATTCAATAACCTCATAAATCATATTCCAGTGGCTGACAGGCCTACGATGGGGAATTTGAAAACATTCCTTATAAGTGCTATGCCACCAAACATCAATTATGATCTAAGAAGAGTTATTCCTACAGGTTTGGATGCTACACAGAGAACTGTCATAGAACTCAAAGATCACATTATCTCATTCGGGAGATGGAAGAGGGAAATGTAGTCAAGAGCCAGTTCTAGTTGTACTACTTCGTCTGATGAGATGATCCAAAAATTGTCAAATGAATTCATCACCTTCAAAAGGCAACTTCCTAGATTCAATAACCCTTATCAATGGAACTATCAAGAGAAACCTGGAAGGGGCAATGATGGGAGGAATGCTGACAGTAAAGCACTACAGTTAACTAGTCCACCACAAAGACTAGCTATTGAAGCCCCCCTAAAAGAGGGAATATGTGTACCTTTCATCTAAATACAGATCACAATAGAGAAAGTTGCCCTGATGTAGGCCGTCCTTGGAAAATTCATCAAACTGAAAAATGGAATGCTAGAGTCTCTGGGAGTGAACTAGATTCATACTTGAATGGCGACTCTGAAAACTTATATTTAGAGTATGAGTTTGATTTAGGACAATGAGCAACATGTTATGCGACCATAGACAAGACTTCCTATACAGTGTTGACCAAGAACCAGAAAGATAAAGGTCCTACCTCTCTCCCCCACCTAAAAATAATGAGGTGTCTACCTTCAACTCTAAGGAAGCCAATCAAGGCATGAGAATTCTACAACCAGGTAAGGAGTAGAACTCTTTTGACATTCTTCAGTTTTGTAGGGACTCTCAAATTCAAATCTCTCCCATAGATTGTCTCAAATCCAATCCTATAGAATTGTAGAAATTAGTAGATTATTGTAATGAAGGGAATCAGAACCTAAACTAGAATGTCATGACTACTATAGAAAATGAGTCAATTTTTGTGGATCCTATTGAGCAAGGTGAACCATCTGTGTTAGCTACTTTCCCGTGTCAAAAGCCAGATCCATTCTATTTTTCTTTATATATTAATGGATGCAAGTTGAGCAATTGTATAATAGATTCTAGGGCCTCAGATAACATGATGCCATCAACAGTAGCTAAAGATTTAGGACTTAACCTTACTAAATCTCATGGTAGGTGCTATTCTATGGACTCCAAGCAAGTACCTCTGGTTGGAAAAATTAAGGATGCCCAAGTGCCTCTGGCAGCACACCCTAAGAAGAAGATGTTGTTAACAATTTTGGTTGTTGATATACCTGCTAGCTATTGTTTTTTGCTAAGAAGGAGTTTCTGTAGAGATCTCAGAGGGGAAATAAATTTAGATTGGTCTCAAGCTTTAATCCTAGTGGGTAATAAAAAGATTAAAATGGTCCTGGAAGAGAAAGCTAAGTTTACAGTGCTGAAATCTGATGATCCTAAAGCCCAAATTATGTATCAAGAATTGGAATTTGGCAACTATATGCTATTTACTGATGATCACGATGAGGAGGTGAAACCAAGAGAATGGGGAAAGGAATTTTCCACTGAAGAAGAGTCATCTCAAATATGGACACTTGAATTTAATGGCAATTGTGCTTCGTTAGGATCTGGTGCAGGTGTGGTCTTGATATAACAAGATGGAATATGTGAGCCTATGGCTTATAAATTAGAATTTGGAAATCATCGCTACAAAGGAAAAGGGTGTGAAGATTTTGAGAGCTCATGGTGATGTAGAGCTTATCGTGTGCCAGGTTAAGAATCAATACTCTGTTAAAAATCATAGATTAAAGAACTATAGAAATATAGAATGGGATGAGATAGAAATACTAGATGCATTCTTAATTGAATTAGTGCTGAGAGAGTTGAATGTCAAAGAGGACTCCCTGGTTGTGTTAGCTTCATTACTCCTTCCCCACCCAGAATTCAAAGACAAGAAGTACCAAGTGGAATTCATATATTGACCGTCTGTACCTGACAATGTGGAAGATTGGCAAGCATTTGAAGATGACAAGAATCTCCTTCTCTTTCTAGAGAGTGGTGGTGACTTCCACAAAGAATTTTGTGTCAATCATAAAGGAGATCATCTAGACAAGAAAAAGAAAGATAAGTTAGATGTTATCCAACTACAAGGTAATATCATTCTGCCCCATCTAGTTACTCTTGAAAAAAATTTCAACATGCACGACACTTTTGTGAAGAAGAAAAGAATCAAAAGAGGTCCAACTACTAGTGAATATGAAGGAATGAATATTGGGACTAAGAAAGATCCCAAGATAATCAACATTGGGAAGTGTTGTACTAAAGAAGAATGGAACAAGGCTAGGAAACTCTTCCTAGAATATTTGGACATTTTTTCCTGGAGCTATGAAGACCTGAAAAGTTTTATGGGTGGGAAATTCAAGCATCAAATCCCCTTAAAACCTGAAGCTACCCCGTTCAGGAAAAATCAAAGGAACTATAATCCCAAAGTTGCTGATGAAATATTTAAGGAAGTAGATAAAATGCTTAAAGCAAGGATCATCTATCCTATACACCACTCTATCTAGGTGGAAAACATAGTGCTTGTGAGCAAGAAGAATGGAGAGATAAGAATCTGTGTAGACTTCAGAAATCTTAACCAATCTTCTTTGAAAGACAATTATGATCTTCCCAATATGGATCACTTATTGCAGATTGTAGCCAGAGCTGAAATGATGTCTATGTTGGATAGATTTTTAGGATATAATCATATAGAAGTTGAGAAAGTAGACCAGCATAAAATGACATTCACCACCCCATGGGGCACTTTCTCTTACTACAAAATGCCATTTGGACTAATCAACACTGGAGCTACTTTTCAGAGAGGTATGGACCTTTCCTTCAATGATATGAAGAATAAAATCACTGGTATGTATTTGGACAATCTTACTGTATTCTCTAGGAAAATAATAGATCATATAAATGACTTAAGGAAAGTATTGCAAAGGTGTCGAGAGGATGTGATTTCATTAAATCCCAAGAAGTCATTCTTCTATGTAACTGAGGGGAAATTGCTAGGTCACATTGTCTCCCAGGAAGGCATTAGAATCGATCTAGAAAGGGTCAAAGCTATTCAACAATTGAGTTTAGCTATGAATAAAACTGGAGTAAAATTTTTTTTGGTTAGGTTAACTTTCTCAGGAGGCTCATTCCAAATTTTTCAGAATTTACTAAATGTATAGTTGATATGATGAAGGGAAATGTGAATTTCAAGTGGAATGAATCCGGTAAGAAAGCCTTCAAAAACATTAACAATGCCATAGCCAATGCTCCGGTGTTATGTCACCCAGATTACAAGAAAGACTTTGTAATCTATTGTTATTCTTCTAAACATACTCTATCAACCATTCTCATGCAGGAAAATGAAGAGGGTGTCCAGGCTCCTACTTCTTTTATGAGCACGCCTCTGAAAAATATGTAATACCCACCTCTTAGGTTGCTTTTCAATTTGTGGATGGCAAACTCTTGTAGGCATTTTTGATGTATGTGTGGATTTAATCAGATGATTTAGATGATATTTATATGTTACATTTCAGTATGTTATTGATCCATTGTTAGTATGTTATATATTTTGTGTATATGTGATTTATGTTTGTTTAATGATGCTTATGTATATGTTATGATTTCATTTCGATTATGGTTTTCTTACAATACTGACCTTAGATTTATATGCACATGGATCATTGTATGTTTTTATTACTATTTGATGTGCTTGGTATGGTATGGGACAGAGTCGTAGTTACTTACTTCGGCAAGATCCACATGATAACCTAGTCTCAACCATTGTTTTTCATATGATATATGCATGTATGTTCATCTTTGTGATGACAGGTTTGCAGGTACTGGGCTACGTGTTCCCTGAATTGGCAGGAGTGAGCATGCCCTATCACATAAATCTCAATGGTAAGAGAGGGGAGATAGTTTTCAGGTCCAAATCCTATCCTAAACCAAATTGTCCTAGTTAGTGGACAAGTATCTGTTTTAACTACCCTGACCGAATTCGTATAGATGATAGGAATTCGTGTATCCCTTTCCTTGATCATGTTTGATTTTACTTATTTTTGGTTTCAGGTGCTTGATGTGATTATGTGGGTGTTAAGTTATGTTATTTATTTAATTGAATATTATTGCAATTAATTATTAAATGTAGTGTATTTAATTAATTGAAAATTAAATTAAATACCTATGTTTAATTGAAAGTTTAATTAAAGTGCAATTATTGAATATTAATATTTAATTGAATATTAAATTGAAAATTAGAGTAAATGAGCTTTTATGCTTAATTAAATAATTAAATATTTAGTTGCATGGATTATTGTGATGTAAATATTTAAGTTATTTAAATTAATATTTTATTAATTACATGTGTAAGATTTGGTTGAAAAAGTATTTTCAAACTCAAAGCTCTCAACTTGAATTTAGGAGTCAAAGTTGAGTTGTGCAAGTAATTAGATATTTTAATTATTAATTGTTATTTTCTTTCAATTTTGGCGAGGAGTCCTTTTAGGAGTTAACTGAATGTGTTGTCATTAGGGTTTTCTTGATTAGGGAAAATGGATCCTCATTAGGGGGATTCTTCTGTCATTTGAACATAACAGGTTTTTGGGAGTATTTTTGGAAGCTTTGGTGTGTGCTTGGTTTTGGAGCATAATTTTGGAATTCTCCTCACTTAGATTTTGTATTGTGTGTTCGTCAACAGATTTTGAGGTACGGTCTTATTCATGTCAATTCTAGTTTTTCGGATCCTTGTCTTCTATGCATCCAGAGAACTAAGAATCCTTTGTTTGATCATTCCTTTCTTGTTTATTTTGTGCTTAAGGGTTTCAATTGGTAAAATATTTTTTAAGATCAATTTCGTGTTTTAATTCAGGCTTGCATGTTAGATATGTGTTTGTGGGCACAAAGGGTTTCATTGTATAGTATTAAATGCAAATGGGTATTAGGGTTTCTAAATTATTGTTGGAATGGGTATTTCTGGAAACCTAGATCCTTAATGTTTGTAGGAAAATTTATATTGCCCTAGTATGGAAGTGTTGTCAAAATTTCATTGATTAAACCCTTATGAATCTCCTAGAAAATGATAAATTAATATTGCCTATAGTTGGAACTATAGAGTAGGGAAAAATAAATTCCCTTAAGAAAACTTAGTCTTTGAAAAATTAAAATTCTCTATTGAAAATTAATTCTTTCAA
>MU227974.1:3366357-3387209 GCA_018584345.1 Thuja plicata | reverse complement strand
TTTAATTTAGATTAATTAAATTTTGTTTAAAATGCAATTAGTTTAATTTATAGATATGTTTAGTTTATTTAAATGCTATTTAATATAGTTTTAAATATTTAGATATATATTAGTTGTATATATATATATATATATGTATAATGAACGATTCTTTTTCAATAAGTTTAAATTGTTTTTGTATAAACAAGCACATATACATATATATTTAATTTAACTATTTTAATGGAGTTAAATATTAATATTCATGAGATATTCTTTTAAAGGGATTTCAACATAGGAAAGTTATTTAATTACATGAAATAAAGAAATTGGTATTGGGATATTGTTATTAATGTCATTGTAATTATATTTTCATCTTGATGTAATTATAGCTAGATAGGTAATTATTCTATAGATGTATTTATAAGTTGAATTTATAAATAGATCTATAGGATATGTTAACATTACCAATATGCAGGATTTATTTATATGTGGATAGTAATTGTTGAGTAAATGAATTTGCATGATTTTGGATTATAAATTCGTTTATTCTTACGTTAACATTATATGTGATTTTATGCATTCTGAGTACGTTTTAGTTATACTATGATGTGTTTTGGATGCGTGTTTTTATGAATTGGATGTTTTCCTATGTTATCATGCTTTCGGGTATCTGTTGGGCTAGATGACCCTAGGATTTAATCTAGATTTTTTCAGGATTATAATTTCTGCCTAGTGTTTTATGCAATGTTGGTTGTGTTTATATGATGAAGTCACTGTCCTGATTCTTAAACCAAACTAGATTCGTTCAATTTTATGATCTTGTGAGAGTACTATTATTGTTGTGGTTATTTGAGAACCTATGTGCTCCTGAATGGGCAGGATGCGATTTGTGATTATGAATATCTTCATGTATTGATCTTGAGCCTAGGTAGGTGAACTAAGTGTACAGTGGGGAAGTGGCTTGCAATGGGGGTCCAGGACTGTAAGCGGTTGCAATGGGGGTCCAGGACTCTAAGCGGTTACTAGGTTAACCCATTGGAAAGTTACTTAATATGTGAAAATATGATACATTAAAGGGGTTTAAAAAGAACTAATAAGATGTCTGAGTCTTTACCATGCCTTGAGTGTTGTCGCATGATAGGATGGGAGTTGGGATCCTTGTCTTCGCGAAAGGATCACCGAGCCACATAGTGTCACATGGAGGCCAGAGTGAAGAGGTACTACTAGGGTTACCTTCAAGGTTGGACTTATGTGATGACACTTCCCTATATACAGCTTAGGTTATCCTACATGTGTCAGTTATCTCTGGTGTTGTTTAGTATTCCTTGTTATGGTTTAAATTGCTTGTAGGATCTTCCTTTGCATTGGAGTATGAGGTCATGTATACCTTGTTTGTATTCTTTTTGTATACCCTGTGTGATGGGCCTATTACTATCTCCTTAGCACGGTGGGAGTGGACCTTTGGTTCCACGTGGTCGGGTGGTAGTGATTCTTATTACCATTGAGATTCTTATGGATTCTTCTTCTGCTTGGATGTTCTATGATGTTGTTCTGTCTTCGGATTCTTTTGGAGACTAGTTCGGTTTCATGAGTTGTGTATTTGTACCATATGTTTATATTGGTTATCATCCTATGGAGGATGCATTGTATTGATTATTATGTATTATTACATACCCTGCGACTTGTGCAGTGGATGTTGATTAGGTAGTATACCTTATGGTATCAGTTGTATATGTAATCTTTATTATGAGATGTATGTTATTGGTTTCAGATTATGTAACCTTTATGTCAATTCTTTATTATTGTAATTGTAGATTATTTTTTTTAAGTAATTCTACGTCAAGGAACCCTCGAGGAATGTTAATCATGTATGAGTTATATTTCATGTGTGTCATGTACTTCATGGTGTTGCTTCCGCATTGTTATTAATAATGTTTGTAAACATTTAAAAAAAATTATTCTCTGAACTTAGTGTCGTGTTTAGGTTAAGTTCTCCTGGGTTCCCTAGTAGGGAATTACAAATCATGAGCTAAAATACTCCCAAACTAAAAAACACGCTTTAAAGAATTTCAGATTCTACGTCTTACACTCACATTCTCTTGTGTATGTACCTGATATTGCAGTGAAAAAAATATTGACTCAATAGGATGTAGGATGTAACAACAAAGGAGCATGGGTAGCTAAAATGCAAGAATATGATATAGAGATTAAGCCTACAAGGCTGGTGAGAGGCAATGCACTATGCATGGAAATGGTGGAAAACCAAGCAGGCAAAGATCCAGAAGCTACACAATTGGTTTTGGCAGTAAGTATGCAAGACCCCTGGTTTGAAAACATTGTGTATTTCCTTACATATGGTGAATTCCCTGAAGGGCTGACTTCTAAGAAAAGAAGAGCCCTGAAACTAAAGGCTTCTAAATATGTTATCTAGGAAGATAGGCTATATAAGAGATCAATAGACGAGACCTTTCTCTGATGTGTCGATAGACAGCAACAAGAGAAGATGTTAAAAGTATTTCATGATGAAGCCTATGGAGGACATTTATCCTCATTAGTTACCGCATTCAAAATATTGAGCTAGTGTTATTACTGGCTAGGAATGTTCAGAGATGTTTACCACTGGGTAGCAAAGTGTGAGAAATGCAAAATTTTTGCCAGAAAGCCATAGTTAGCAGCGTTGCCTCTGAGACTGGTGATAACTGAAGGTCCTTTTCAACAATGGGGTCTTGATTTTATTGGTCCTATAAACCCCACGTCCAGTGCAGGTCATACCTACATAATCACTGCGACTAACTAATTTACAAAATGGGTGGAAGCGAAAGCAACCAAGAGGACTACTTTAGAAGTAGTATGTGAGTTCATCAAAGAAAGAATCCTAGTAAGGTTTGGTGTGCCTATTAAGTAAGTTATGGATAATGCTGCATACTTTTCTTCTCAATAAATTACTAAATTTTTCTTCGAGTATGACATCATGGTTATTCATTCTTCTAACTATTTCCCTCAAGAGAATGGCCAAGCCGAATCCAGCAATAAAAACTTGGTGAATATCGTGAAGAATGTTGTAGCAGAAAACTAGAGAACCTAGAATAAGAAAATCTATGAAGTCCTCCGGGTAGATAGAGTGACTCCCAAAAGAGTCATAGGTGTATCCCCTTTTGAACTTATTTACGGAGTAGAGGCCAACCTTCCATTACCACTAGAGTTAACAACCTATAAACTGAGAACAATAGTAGAAGATGGCATATATGAAGATGGTTTAGAAAAGAGGATTTTGTACCTATAAAAACTGGAAGAAGAAAGAGAGAAAATGGTAGACCACATTACACAGCATCAAATATGTGTAAAGATTTTGTTTGATAAAAAGAGCAGACCCCAGAAATTTATGATAGGATACATGGTGCTGTTGTGGGACAAGCGTAGGGCACCCAAGGGCATGCATGGAAAATTTGAAACACTATGGAAATGACCTTTCAAGATCCATCAAGCGTTTAAGAAGAATTCCTTCAAATTGACATTTCCAAATGGTGAAGCGCTACCCCTGACGTATAATTGTCAGGATTTGAAGCTCTATCAGATTTAAATTGAAAACAGGTAACCCCTGTATTGTACAATAGTTAGGTTTAGTTCCTGCTTTTTTTTTCCTAATTAGGTTCCCTTCCTATTTTCCCTTTTCGTGTCTTGCCTTAGTTTTTTTGTGAACCATCTTTTGTTGAGCTTTGTGAAACCAGATATTTGAGATTCCTTGCTTGGACATCTGAATGTCCAAGTCCCCAGACAAAGCCAACTGTTGCCCCACTTTTTGTCTGCATACCCTTCAGACAAAAGTGAGTGTTTAATGTATAGTGGTGGTCTTGAAAGCTTCTTGTTAGTCCTGAGTCTAACTCTAGAAAACTTTCCCTTAGGCTAGGGAGCCTTTACTAGATTATTCCAAATTGTCTTCTCGTTTGTGAACTAGAGGGTTTTTGTTTATGAGTTTATGTTTTCATTGGGTAGGTTAAGTTCCCAATCTAGTAAAGGCCATGGTTCAAAGATTTCTAACATTAGTGTTACACACAATGGAAACATGTAGCCTTAATCCTTCATTTTGCAGCTTGGCAGAAAATCAGGTTTGAGCCTCTCCACTGGCGAAAAAGTATCAACAGAGTGCATCTTCCACCAACGACTACTAACTAATGTCTTAGCAAGAAGTACAGTTCTAAAATGGATCCTTTAGGCTTAAGAAGGGTTGTTATGTCGGGATTACACCTCTACAAGTCAAGAGGAATGATTCAATAGAAAGAAATCGAGGAAATAAGCCTAAAGGCAGAAAAGCAAAAAATGACTTCTACAGAAAATGACTTCTCCCCTACTCCTATAGGCGGGTTTTCACCCACGGAGTATGTTTTGCGCCAAACCATTTAAATGAAGCAATTTCGAGGAAGAACTTGTCTCATAAAGAATATGAGATATAAAGAGGGTAGATGAAATCAACACATGCCATTTTGGCATCCTAATAGACCAAATTTCCCCCTTCTTGGATTTTTGAACTGAGAGCACTCCAAAAGAACTTCTCTACCCAAAGGAGAAGCGGAAAAGTGATTTTCCGCTACCTCAAAAAAGCTACTGTTGTGATTACTAAAAGTGAAAATACATTTCTTACCGGCCCATAAGAGCAAGGTAATTAATTAAAATAAAGCTATTTTACGTCATAATGGACTGTTTCATTAATGTTGAGGTCTTTTCATTTGTGTGGCATGGGAAGTTGGTCGTTAAATGATAAAAATTCAAAAGTTATAAGATCAGTTGGAGATTTCCAATAGGAGCCACTATTTGCTTAACATATTGCTTAGATTTAGAGCTTTAATATTTTTTCTTCTTTGTCCCTGCATTCTCAAAGATATTCCTCATTCTTGAATCAAATCATTTGAATCATGGCTTCTAGATTCATGGGATTTGATGGAATGAATGACATTACTTCTGAATGGCATAAGATTTCAGATACATCTCTAAAGTTATTTGACATGCAGAACTTCCAGAATAGATTAAAAGTAGACTAGATACATCCCATTACTAAGAAGTTGAAGGAGAACAAATTAGTTGAGGGTGCTAGTTTTCCTGTGGTTGTTCAAGCCCTAGAATTGATCCAGGAATGCATCACTTGATACAACCCAGATACCAGGCAAATTCTCTTTCCCAATGATATGGTGCTACTATTTATTGAAAAGGAATCGGTCTAGAACTCACTTTGCATCCTAGAGAAAGCTAAGTATTCAGAAATGACATATAGTTGAGCGGTGACTGAATATATTGCCAAAAAGTCAGTTTGGAAGAAGGAGATAATGAAAGCATGGTTTCAAGAACCCAAGAATGCCAAAGGGAATCTACCAAAGACATTATATGGCCCTAACCTGAAGTTGGAGATCATTGACATTCTGGTGTTACTCGATAGGATCAAAGGTGAGAGTGAGGCACTCAATTTTGTTGATCATCACTTCTTCCTAGTTCAGGTAATCTATTCCCAACATCACTTCATCGATTGGGCCCTTATGGTAAGTGAGAAACTTTTGGAAGCCCTAGATAAAGCTAAGCACCAGAATGAATTTTATATGTCTTTAGTTCTGCTGTATATTCTGGCAACAATACAAATTTGGCCAAGACTTCCTAGATTAGAGGAATTTCCTGATGATGTTAAGAGTTACAAATTCTTCCCCTCTTTAAAATTACATAATAGCTATGCAGAATACCTTTGGGTTAATGATGCATTTACAATGAGATTGTGCAGGGAGTTACAAGGCTGTCCAAAAAGGAGATTCTCCCCCAAAGCATTGGCTTTCATCAGCCAATTTGGATGCTATTTCATTTAATTCAGAGATTTCTCATACCTTTGCCTTGCAGGTTTTGATGACATCCCTTTGAAGCTGCCTAGATATCCTATGGATATGATCGTGCTATTGGAGGTGATGAGACAAGCTCTATAAGTGAATGTGATATGTGTTGATGCCAAGAAGAAAGGCTACAACTTCCTCTTGACTATTGGTGCCTACAGTTGTGCTTCCTGGTCTAAGGTGAAGAATGTCCTAAAGGCATTCTCTAAGAGGTTTTCATTGGAAACCTATGATGTTCTGAGGCCATAATATGATCTAGTTAATTATGCTCATGATTATCTACAAATGGGCTGAGCTATCCACCATGTAGATGACATTGAAGACTACTAGGCCAATTGTAGAGATGATTTGGAGAGAAGAGATGGGTTCTATGCCAGATTAACCATTGAACAAATAAAAAAGTTCAAGGTCAATTTTGCAATCAAAGGGCTACTAGATGATGGCCAACACATGTACGATAACACCTATCTCAAGAATATCAAGCCTCTCTCCATCAGTTCTGAGCCCATGTTAGATCAAGCTGTCAATGACTTTCAGACCCTAATGAGTGGTATTTATAAGAGGACAAAGTAGTGGGTTGAATGGACAATAGGAAGAAGGAAGAGGTCAAAAAGGAAGCCTCCTACTCAAAGAACTCCAACAAAGGATTCCTCCAACATCGCAACAACTTCCTCGGTAATACTCCCAACCATGTCCAAAATTTCTTCTCAGCTAGCTGTTGGAGGAGATGAACCTCCTAAAAAAGAAGTTCAACCAAATAAGACTTGTGGAGAAGTTTTACTCCAAAATATTGGAACAACAAAGGAGCTCACCAAGGATGCAAAACCAGAGCGATCAGTAAAATTAGTCACAATAGATGTACCAGTTGACCCCTTGACCCAGGATTCCCTGAGGAGAAGGTCCCCCATCATAGTGGAAGAGGGTGAAGATACTCCTTCAACCAAAAAACAAGAAGGAGAGGCTAGGAAGAAATAGAAGGTCACTTCAGTAGCCAAATTGGTGTCCTCTTCTTCTACTTCAGTGAATCCATTTGCTTTGAGACCAAAGGCTACGCCCCCAGTCATTAGGAAGTTGTTCATTGAGGAGTTGGATTCTACCAACAAAGTTACTAGTGCAGAGTCATGGATAGAAAATACTCTAGAATGCAAGAGGAAGAGGGTGGAAGAAGGGGCTTGCAGCAAAGATACTCTGTCATGAGATTTTCATCCCAAGGTTTCTATGAGAAAATAGAAGAAAGTAAAGATGATGTCTACTCTAGGTTATGACGCTAAGACTGGGAACTTCACTATGGAAGTGAGAAAACCAACCAAGGATTGTAGATTCAAAGATATGACTGCTTTGGATTTTTAGTTGCAGTCATTTGATATGGGGTTAGCTCGCCATGACACCAAGGTAGACTGGTGGAAGTCTACTAATGTGGCAATAGAAGAAGAACTCGAGGAGCTCAAGACTGCCAAGGTTTAACTAAAGGCAGAAGTGGGTGAGTTGACAAATTTCATAAGACATCTCCTCACCCCGATTGCAAGTGTTCCAAGCACCCAATCCACATTTGATCCCAGCGCGGTAGAGAATCAAGCTATATTGGCCAAGTTACAAGAAGATCACCACTTTGCGCAAATCAGTAGAGCATGGGATGAGAGGCTCAAATCTAAAGGGTTGGAAGTTGTTGAGAAGTTAGGTAATGCTCTCTTGAGGTTGGAGATAGAAAGGAATAACATCGAGAAGAATTGACAAACTCTCACATCTGAGAGAGTGAAGTGTTAGGAGTGCATTGGATGAGCCATCTAGAATGGTCTTTAGCCAGACTTTTAATTGCGTCTGTCCAATCCTTCAATTCTTCCATGGCTTTATAAACACATCCGCTCAGCTATTGAAGTTCTAGCACTTTGTCCAAGTGGGTGGAAGATGGCTCTAACAACTTGTCTACATAATTAGAGAATGATTTATGCATGTTGAAAGATAGCATTTTGCTGAGTCAAATTTGTATGTCTAAATACCATTGTTTTATCTGTTCCATTTGCATTGCACTTATTTTTATGTTGAATTCAGATGTTTCTTTGAAGTTGGATTTACAATCTATGTTCGAACCAAAGCTTTGTATTATGACTTGATACAATTAGGAAAAATGGGAAATTCATTGTTATCTTAAGTTTGGGAAAGTTTCTTATGATATAGATCAATTCACTATCATTCCATCATTAATCTTTAGTCTTGCATCTATATTTTCTATAGAAGTTCATGCATTACCAATTTTGGGAGTTAATCTGATTGATGAAATCTCAGAGTTGGCTAGATTTAGATTTGAATTCGTCCTACCTGAGCTATTTCCTACCTAGGATTAGCTTGGTTTGCCTCTTCTATTCTCAGGTTAAGAACATACCTCTATTAGACTAGGAAAGAGGAAAATTCACTAAAAATCATTCATATAAGGGAGCTATAGATTTAAATTCAGAGGGAAATTAGTTTTTTCAATAACAATTTTCCAACTGTTGTATTTGATTGTTCTTAAGCATTTTGGGTATTTTAGAGTTAAATTGAAAAGAAAAATTTGTTTACCAATAAATTTTTGGTGACTCTACTGGGGAGATGAATAGGCGTTACACCAGAAGCATATCATCAGGAAAGATGGTGCTTCCCCATGAAAATATAATTCCTATACTCCAACCAAATCTTGGTTTTCAAGATGATCAAGAAGACCTTATTTCGTCGCTGAACACTTTTGCCTAGAGAAACAGAAGAAGCACCAAACATTACAGAAATTCTAGTCAAGTGCTAGAGAAAGAAGAAGCTAGAGAGGAAGCACTTGAAAGAGCCTTCCAAAATAGAAATCAAAGACGAGAACAATGCCAAGCCGAGCATGAAGCTAGGTCACAGAATTAGTCAAAAATCTAGAGCCTAAAAGATTTCTCAGGAGCACAAAGAAAGAAGGAAGTATAGATCCAGTCTTTGAGAGACTTGCAGATATTAAATTTTCTTTGCTTGAAGTACCCTGCCAAAGAAATAGAACTACAAAATTCCAGAGTAGACCTTCTTCCCCCCCTAAGCAGTCTACTCTTTTATCCACCACTTGCCAAGTGTTAACGTTACACGGAGTAGTTTCTCCCCCTGTTATCAGTCTAACCCCATATTTACCTCAAGTAACAATGGCACTCCCTTGGGCCACTAGAGTCAGACCCCTACAATTAGCATCATACAATCCTCTTCCCTTAGGTTCTAGAAAGAATTTTCCTAAATTTTTTGGAGACGGGAAAGTATTTACAAATGAACATATTGCTACATTCTTTGCTTCTGTCAATATTCTAGCAGTACGGGAAGAGGATGTGGCCATTAGATTATTTGTTGAGTGCCCTTGTTGATGGTGCTATGGATTGGTTTCACCACCTACCAAATTCTTCTATTACAGGCTGGGCCTCCATGAGAGCTTCTTTTCAAAGAAGGTTTAAAACTGCGGAAGATGAACATGCTCTATTGATGCAATTAACCTCTATCAAGAAAGAGCCTTCTATTAGTATGAGAGATTTAATAGCTAAATTCAATAAGCTCATAAATCATATTCTAGTGGCTGATAGGCCTATGGCAGGGAATTTAAAAACATTCTTTATAAGTGCTATGCCACCAGACATCAATTATGATCTAAGAAGAGTTAATCATGTAGGTTTGGATGCTACATAGAGAACTATCATGGAACTCAAAGATCACATGATCTCATCTAGGAAATGGAAGAGGGGAATCCAGTCAAGATCCAGTTCTAGTGGTACTACATCATCTAATGAGATGATCCAAAAATTGTCAAATGAATTCATCGCCTTCAAAAGGCAACTTCCTAGATTCAATAACCCTTATCAATGGAACTATCAAGAGAAAACTGGAAGGGGAAATGATGGGAGTAATGCTGATAGTAAAGCACTATAGTTAACTAGTCCACCACAAAGACTAGCTATTGAATCCCCCCCTAAAAGAGGGAATATGTGTGATTTTCATCTAACTACAGATCACAACAGAGAAATCTGCCCTAATGTAGCCCGTGCTTGGCAAATGCGTCAAACTGACAAATGGAATGCTAGAGTCTCTCACACTGAACCACACTCATAATCGCATGACGAATCTGAAAACTTATATTTAGAGTATGATTCCAATTCAGAACAAGGAGAAACATGTTATGGGACCATAGACGGGACTTCCTATACAGTCTTGACTAGGAGCCAAAAAGATAAAGGTCCTCCCTCTCCCCCCCACCTAAAGATAATGAGGTGTCTACCTCCAACTCTAAGGAAGCCAATCAAGGCATGATAATTCTACAAATAGGTAAGGAGCATAAATCTTTTGAAATTATTCAATTCTGTAGGGACTCTCGAATTCAAATATGTACAATTGATTATCTCAAATCCAATCCTACAGAATTGCAGAAATTAGTAGATTATTGTAATGAAGGGAATCAGAACCTAAACCAGAATGTCATGACTACTATAGAAAATGAGTAAATTTTTATGGAGCCCATTGAGTAAGGTGAACCATCTGTGTTAGTTACTTTCCTAGGTCAGAAGCCTGATCCATTCTATGTGTCTTTATATATTAATGGATGCAAGTTGAGGAATTGTATAATAGACTCTAGGGCCTTAGATAATGTGATGCCATCAACAGTAGCTAAATATTTAGGACTTACCCTTATTAAATCTCATGGTAGGGGTTATTCTATGGACTCCAAGAAAGTACCTCTGGTTGGACAAATTTAGGATAGCCAAGTGGCTCTAGCAGTGCACCCTGAGAAGAAGATGTTGTTAACAATTCTGGTTACTTATATACTGGCTAGCTACAGTTTGTTACTAAGAAGGAGTTTATATAGAGATCTAGGATGGGAAATAAAGTTAGATTGGTCTCAAGCTTTAATCTCAGTGGGTAATAAAAATATTAAACTGGTCCCAGAAAAGAAAGCTAAGTTTACAGTGCTAAAATTTGATGATCCTAAAGCCCAAATTCTATATCAAGAATTGGAATTTGGAAACTATATGCTATTTACTAATGATCACGATGAGGTGGTGAAACCAAGAGAATGGGGAAAGGAATTTTCTGCCAAAGAAGAGTCATCTCAAATCTGGACACTTGAATTTGATGGCAGTTGTGCTTCATCAGGATCCAGTGCAGGTGTGGTCTTGATATCACCAGATTGAATATGTGAGCCTATGAATTATAAATTGGAATTTGGAAATACCAACAATACTTTTGAATAAAAAGCCCTTCTGTTAGGAATCATCCCTGCAAAGGAAAAGGGCGTGAAGATTTTGAGAGCTTGTGGTGATGTAGAGCTTATCGTACGCTAGGTTAAGAATCAATACTCTGTTAAAAATCATAGATTAAAGAACTACAGAAATAGAGTATGCGATGAGATAGAAACACTGGATGCATTCATTTCTTGAATTAGTGTCGAGAGAGTTGAATGCCAAAGTGAACTCCCTAGCTGTGTCAGCTTCATTACTCCTTCCCCACCTGGAATTCAAAGACAAGAAGTACCAAGTGGAAGTCATTTATCGACCGTCCATACCAGACAATGTGGAAGATTGGAAAGTGTTTGAAGATGACAAGAATCTCCTTCTCTTTCTAGAGAGTGGTCGTGACTTCCACAAAGAAGTCCATGACAATCGTAAAGGAGATCATCCAGAAAAGCAAAAGAAAGATAAGTCAGATTTTATCCAACTGCAAGGTAATATCATTCCGCCCCATCTAGTTACTCTTGAAAAAAAATTTAACAGGCATGACACTTTTGTGAAGAAGAAAATAATCAAAAGAGGTCCTACTACTGGCAAATATGAAGGAATGAATATTGGGACTAAGAAAGATCCCAAGATGATCAACCTTGGGAAGTGTTGTACTGAAGAAGAATAGAACAAGGCCAGGAAACTCTTCCTAGAATATTCAAACATTTTTTCCTAGAGCTATGAAGACCTGAAAAGTTTTATGGGTGGGAAATTCAAGCATCAAATCCCCTTAAAACCTAAAGCTACCCCGTTCAGGCAAAATCAAAGGAACTATAATGCCAAAGTTGTTGATGCAATATTTAAGGAAGTATATAAAATGCTTAAAGCAAGGATCATCTATCCTATACACCACTCAACCTAGGTGGCAAACATAGTGCCTTTTAGGAAGAAGAACGAAGAGATAAGAATCTATGTAGACTTCAGAAATCTTAACCAATCTTCTTTGAAAGACAATTATGCTCTTCCCAATATGGATCACTTACTGCATATCGTAGCTGGAGTTGAAATGATGTGTATGTTGGATGACATTTTAGGATATAATCAGATAGAAGTTGAGAAAGTGGACCAGCATAAAATGGCATTCACCACCCCGTGGGGAACTTTCTCTTACTACAGAATGCCATTTGGACTAATCAATGCTAGAGCTACTTTTCAGAGAGGTATAGACCTTTCCTTTAGTGATATGAAGAATAAAATCATTAGTATGTATTTGGACGATCTTACTGTAATCTCTAGGAAAAGAATAGATCATATAAATGACTTAAGGAAAGTATTGCAAAGGTGTCGGGAGGATGGGATTTCATTAAATCCCAAGAAGTCAGTCTTTTGTGTAACTGAGGGGAAATTACTAGGTCAAATTATCTCCCAGGAAGGCATAAGAATCAATCTAGAAAGGGTCAGAGCTATTCAGCAATTGAGTTTTCCTATGAATAAAACTGGAGTAAAATCTTTTTTTGGTCAGGTTAACTTTCTCAAGAGGTTCGTTCCATATTTTTCAAAAATTACTAAATGTATAGTTGATATGATGAAGGGAAATGTGAATTTCAAGTGGAATGAATCTGGTAAGCAAGCCTTCAAAAACATAAAGAACACCATAGCCAATGCTCCGATGTTATGTTACCTAGATTACAAGAAAGACTTTGTAATCTATTTTTATTCTTCTGAACATACTCTATCAGCCATTCTCATGCAGGAAAATGAGGAGGGAGTCCAGGCTCCTATTTCTTTTATGAGAAAGCCTCTAAAAAATCATGAGTTGAAATACTCCCAAACTAAAAAACACGCTTTCGTAGTCGTTAAGGCTTTAAAGAATTTTAGATTCTATGTCTTACACTCACATTCTCTTGTGTATGTACTTGATATTGAAGTGAAAATAATATCGACTCAACAGGATGTAGGATGTAACAAAAGAGGAGCATGGGTAGCTAAAACACAAGAATATGATGTAGAGATCAAGCCCACAAGGGTGGTGAGTAGCAATGCACTATGTAGGGAAATGACGTAAAACCAAGTAGGTGAAGATCCAGAAGCTACACAATTGGTTTTGGCAGAAAGTATGCAAGACCCTTGGTTTGAAAACATCATTTATTTCCTTACATATGGTGAATGCCTTGAAGGGCTGACTTCTAAGAAAAGAAGAGACCTAAAACTAAAGGCTTCTAAATATGTTATCTAGGAAGATAGTTTACATACAAGATCAATAGATGGGACCTTTCTCTGATGTGTCGACAAACAACAACAAGAGAAGTTGTTAAAAGTATTTCATGATGAAACCTGCAGAGGAAATTTATCCTCATCAGTTACCACATTCAAGATTCTGAGGTAGTGTTATTACTAGCCAAGAATGTTTAGAGATGCTTACCACTGGGTAGAAAAGTGTGAGAAATGCAAAATGTTTACCAGAAAACCACAGTTAGCATCATTGCCTTTGAGATCGGTGATAATTGAAGGTCCTTTTTAATAACGGGGTCTTGATTTTATTGGTCCTATAAACCCCACATCCAGTACAGGTCATACCTACATAATCACTATGACTGAATACTTCAAAAAATGGGTGGAGGCGAAAGAAACCAAGAGGACTACTTTAGAAGTAGTATGTGAGTTCATCAAAGAAAGAATCCTAGTAAGGTTTGGTGTGGCTATTAAGTTAGTTATGGATAACGTTGCATACTTTTCTTCTCAAGAAATTACTGAATTTTAATTTGAGTACAACATCATGGTCAGTCATTCTTCTGACTATTTCCCTCAAGGGAACGGCCAAGCCGAATCCAGCAATAAAAACTTGGTGAATATCATGAAGAAGCTTGTAGCAGACAATCAAAGAACCTGGCATAAGAAAATCTATGAAGCCCTTTAGGAAGATAGAGTGACTCCCAAAAGAGCCATAGGTATATCCCCTTTTGAACTTGTTTATGGAGTAGAGGCCAGCCTTCCATTACCACTAGAGTTAACAACTTGCAAACTGAGAACAACAGTAGAAGATGGCATATATGAAGATGGTTTAGAAAAGAGGATTCTTTACCTACACAAACTGGAAGAAGAAAGAGAGAAAATGGTAGACCACAATACACAGCATCAGATATGTGTAAAGAGATTGTGGTGAGATATGTGGTGGTTATTTTTTTGCAAAAACTACTTCTCATAAGATTTTAAGGGCAGAGTATTATTGGCTCACTCTTTTCAGAGATACCCATGCATTTGTCTGCAAGTGTGAGCCTTGTCAAATATTCTCAAACATGTTAAAATTTGCAGGCGCCCTATTGTTAAATCCTGTAAGTAATGAGGCACCTTTTTCCATGTGGGGTATTGACTTTATTGGATAATTTTCAGAGAAGTCTAGTGGACGACATAGTTGGATATTAGTGGCTACTGATTATTTTACTAAATGGATAGAAGCTATTCTCACTAAAAAAGCAACAAGTAAGATAGTTACCGAGTTTATGATGGAGAATATTTTAACCAGGTTTGGTGTCCTAGCCAAATTAGTCATGGATAATGCCATGTGTTTCAGATATGATGAGATCGAGGAATTTTTCAATGAATATGGGATTATACTATCTTATTCATCCCCATATCATCCACAGGCAAATGGCCAGGAAGAATCTAACAAAAAAAAGTATTCTAAAATTTTTAAAGAAGACCTTAGTGTTAAAATAGTCCCAAAGGATAATTGAGAGGGGGGTGAATCAGTTATCCGATAATTTAATTCTTTTCTTTTCTTAACTCAAGAATACAATAAATTAAATACACATTCAGATAACATAATAGAAAACACCACAATTTGGTTACGGGGAAACCAAATGGTAAAAACCCCAGTGGGACTTAGTACCCACAATTAACTATACTTGTTTATAATAATCCCTATTAGAAGATCTTGCAACCCTATTAGGATTTGTTCTTTACAATGTAATAAGTATAGTGACCTAGTTAAGGGTCTGACCTTGTTAGGAGTCTTTTACAAATAAACCTGTCAAGGGTGATGACTCACTGTCGTAAAGCTCACTACTTCACTGGTGAAGGATACAACCTTCTGTAGAACAGATATGTACTATATCTGATGATTAATTTTAGAGTAGACCTATTGTCTTGATCAGTTCCAATGTATTGTAATCTTTCACTTCTTCTTCACATAGATCCTTGATGAATGAAAAAAACTAATATTTTGCTATGTACTTTTTCTATCTCTTATCTTCTCATTCACTCTTAGCGTTTCAAAAATGAAATA
Organism: Thuja plicata; assembly: GCA_018584345.1. Lineage (NCBI taxonomy): Eukaryota > Viridiplantae > Streptophyta > Pinopsida > Cupressales > Cupressaceae > Thuja > Thuja plicata. Next base: position 3,371,886 of record MU227974.1, on the reverse strand, counting down.
CTATAAGTATCTTCCTCAAAGTATGAGATCATGGGACCTATTAGGAAACTCTTCATAACATCTTTGTCAACTTAACTAATCATGCAAGCATAATTAAAACTGTACAATATAAACTGAATAGACGCGACGCTTCACAAAGTCGACCTCACCAAATTAACTCTAACATTGCAATCTTGTTTAAACACGTTTGGCACCTTTAGATAACTATCTTAAAATAATAACTAAACTTGAATATACACACACATATCTCAAATATAGGTGCAGCTCAAGAACCAATGCAATACATCAACTCTGTACAAATAAACTATAGAAACTGTAATTGTCGTTAACATAATTACACAACATAGCGGAAACTTCATATCTGAGTCTGTGTGTATGAACAAAACATAAACGAGATGTCTACAACATGAATATAATGGTGCAAGGCTTAATAGCATCATTATGATAAGTACATATAGAAAACTAATGTATATTATATATTTTCATCAATGACAAACATACAATCAACTAGCTGCCAGAAGTAAATCTCCAACACTTAGAAAAGAATAAGAGAGCCTGGCATACAAAGTTGAGATTAGCCCTATGGGTTGACAGACTAATAGTTAAGAAGGCTACTAGTAGGTCACCATTTGAGTTAGTGTATGGTTTACAGGCTAGAATGCCTATAAATAATCTGTTACCTGTATACAAGTTCATATAAGAAGAGGAGCTAGAAGTTTTAGATCCAATGAAGGACATAATATTACAATTGACTAAACTTGATGAGATCAGAAGAGAAGGAAAGAAATAAAATATAAATCTACAACAAAAAATGAAGTATCTATTTTATAAAAGAGAAAGTTGCAGAATGTTCTGACTTGGTGACCTAGTACTCCAATGGAATGTAAGATCAGAAGATAAAGGTAAGCATAAAAAGTTTGAATCTTTATGGCTTGGTCCTTTTGTTATTTCTCAAAATTTTGGCAAGGATTCCTATGTTCTGAAGAACATGAATGATGAAGAGTATGATTTTCTAGTGCATGGAAATTTTTGAAGCCTTTCTTCAGTTGAAAAATAAAATTCAATGCACAAAAGTCTGTATCATATTGTATATAGGTGTTTTCCCTTCTGTTGTGTGTTTCTTTTTAAGCAGTAGTTTAGTCAGCGTTGCCTACATTTTTTGAAAAGGTTTTCACCCAGAGATTATGAGATTATTTGTCATAAACTATGTTTAGCCATCCTCAGATAGAGCCACTGTTGGTTGTATTCCTTGTTTTTGAAATTTACCCTAAAAATTATTGAAGTCTCTGATTTTCCTTTGCCCAGAAGGTAAAAGATCTATGTCTGAAAACCATTTATATATCTCTACAATCGGTGTTTTTTGTCCAAAACCTAGTTCAAGTTGTCAAAAACCCTAAGTGAAAGGTTAATTTTGTACGCAAATGCAGAAAAACCCTAAATGCTTAGTCCCATTTCTATTTCTATGTTACCCTTTTCATATTTTAAGTCAAAACTTATTCACATGTGCTTATTACCTTGTCGCTGAGTCTCATTAGAAAAATAGAATATTCCTTATAGTCTTGAGAAAAATCTAACGGTGGTCACGTGATCACTTAATAAAGTTGAAAAGTCAGACATAATCAAGCGATTAAGAGACTAATGTGTTTAGTCGTGGTGTCACTTGATTAAAGAGGAGTTAAGAGATTTATCAGGCAACATTGAGATATCACAGTCGCTGAGTCTCCAGATATAACCAGAGGTAAAATTTAGTTAAGAAAAGTGCTTTGACGCGAGGTCTCCATAAGATGAAAGGTTAAGTTAATATATCATGAGACATTGCAAAAACCATGGATCAAAGAGTTAATTTGACGGTAGTCACTGAGTCTCTTGAAGAAACTGCAATTAGTCAAAATATTAAGCGACAAAGAGATTACTCAGTCACTGAGTCGCTAGAAATGAATCAGAGTTAAAAGTGGACTTTTCAGCGGCGCCATTATGAACAGTTGTTAACCAATCAAGTTTTAAGGATTATAACAGATGGAAAAATAGTCGTAGTATGAGTTAATGCAGCCAATCAGATTTGATTTTGATTATATTTTGAATTTTATAAGGTTTTTTATATGAAATCACTCATCAGGAATTGATTGTCTGACAGTATGAATTCCATGGCTATTACCATAAATTGATGTTACAGTATGTGAATCTCATGGTGAAGTGATGGAATTACTAGCCAGAAGTGACAATCCGCATTCAATTAGAAATTATAAGTATACTTGTCCGTTATCATTTCATTTTACCAAGCTTTTATTTCTCAAAGTGAAGAGTTTATAGAGTTTTTAGTGTTCTTGAGAGAAATTGATATTTCTAGAAGCAATTTATTCTGAGGGTGATTGCTTGATTTAGAATTCAATAAAGGTTGCAGTTGACAGTGTTCCAGAGTTTAGAGTTGCAGAATTCAAGATAATTGACAGTTGTGGTGAGGGTTTGATAGTATTTGTTTCAATATTGGTATATAGGGTTGTGATCAAAATAGAACAGAAGTATGAGTTAGGCTCATAGTATGGTGTCTACAAGTGGGAGAAGAAAAGATGTTGAAGATGATTCAAAAGGAAAAAGAAACTTCTCAAATGAATTCCTCACTCTGCTTCCCGGTTCTAGTTAGAATTGAAAGGTTAGTGTAGATGTTTTGATTGATGATATGTCATTTGTTAGAGATGCAAAAACACCAGGGCCATTAGGATATTCACTTTTGAACTAATTTTTTAATAATAGTGATGGACCCATTCTTATCTCGAACCCTTGGACCTATGGTTTGGCCAGATTATTAGTTCCTAATATCTTTGTTGATGTAGATTTTATATTAGAACTAGCCAGTAGATATGACCCTTTGGTAAAAACCACTAAAAGGGATGATGGGTAGGCTCTACTCACCTTGGATAGAAATAACTTTATGAAATCCTTCAAAGTGTATTACCCAATGGCCACTCAAATAAATTTGAAGAGCTTGGACAATAGATATACCAGGGAGTCTGGTATTGTTGCTAAGTTGATCAAGGAGCATCATGTCCCTAAGAAAATGAAGGCTTATATAACTCCTATGGCAGGAGCTACCCCATACTTCTACAAGGACCTAAATTTCTACATTAAATACATCTCATATGCATTATGTAGAGTTCTTGGAAAAGATGCTGGAGCAGAAAGAATCACTTCAGACATCTTGATGATGGTATTGGATATGCAGAGTCTTCACACCACTTCAAATTATGATTATATTCAATATATTATTGATCAAATGAATTAGGGATTTATTGATATAAAAGCTAAGAAATATTACCCAAGGTTCATGCATTATTCAATCCTTATGCATATGATCCTTTAATACAACTTCCTAGTTCTAGATTTACAATCTCTATAGCCACAGAGGTTTCACCATAATTAGCCCAACACTATTAAGTTCTAGATTAGATTGTGGAATTACACATCTAGAGAACAGGATTTTTGTGCTTTTGAGAATTGGATAATTTATCCATTGCTTAAGTGTTTAGGAGTTGATAAGCCTAGATTGCCCATTAGGGTAATTTAGTTGTTGAGGCCCTGTTAGTATTTGGACAAATGGTCAGGAGACCATAATTGGGGTGATTTTTACTATGAAAATAACTTCACAATTATGAGGGTTTATGGTTGCCCCTACCCTCCACATATTTTTCCATATCATGTGCCACTGAGAATAGCTGCAATGGAGTTCATTAGGTAGCTCATTTTAACAAACAAGGAGCACCTTGCTTCACATAGAAAGGGTACTTTCACCCCTAGGTAGTTTAGAGTTTATAATTTTATGGTTGGAAAAGGAGCCCTAGACCAAGTGAATGCCTAGTTGAATCATCATAGAATGAATGTGGCCCTACATAGACATATTGACACAGAGGGGTTCATTCTGAGTGCAAAGAAGTTTCTTACACCCACCATCCCCTACACAAAGGTACATGAGGAATGTATAGAAGAAGATTTGATCACAAACATCTTAGAAGATGAGGACGTGAATAAAAGAGCAACTAAATTCAATGAGCTTATGGATTTGGAGAGACAGGTGAGATGAAAGGGGATAAGCTTTAGAGGATTTTACCCTAACATGCCTTATCTCAAAAGGCTAGATGTAATGATTGACAACCACACACTTTTGTGTAATCAGTTAGAAGATGCACTAGTGGTACAAGAGAAAGGTCACAAAGATCATTCAGAATCTGAATATGATGATGATAGTGACCAAGGTACCCCTCACCTACTACCTATCCAGAATATCAGGTAATTGCATATGCTCAGTCAGATGAGGGTGAAAATATTATTGACCTAATAGAGGTCCCATAAAAAGAAGTAACAAATGAGCCCCCACTTAAAAAATAGAAGATAGAAGCAGGGGAGCCTTCTAAGAAAAAAAAAACTAATAGGATAGGAGCCCTAATAATTGGGAATAGGCCCTATGATCATCAATTGAGAAAGAAGATCAGGGCAGGGAAGAAATTATAGAAAGATGTTGAGGAAGAGGAGGAATTACCCCTTAGGTCTTGTACTAATGAGAGATTATTGCATCAAGAAGAGTTCCTCAAAGATGAAAATTTCATAAAGACCAGGGAATTCAAATATTTCCTTATTTGGAATAAGTAGAAGCAAGTTGGGAAGCAATTGCAACTGGTAGGAGGTGATCTAGTTACTGAAGAAGCCTTGCAAACATTACAGGAATATGATCTTGAATTTGAGGAAATAACACCAGAGCAAGCTAGAGAACTGGTTAAGGCCAGTGGTATATTATTTGTGGAAGGCTGGGACTTGTCCTCAACCTTTATTATAGATTAGATTAGAAGACAACTTGACATCAAATTATCATGAGAAACTCAGGTTGGAAACATGATAAGAGGGTTTGGCTATAACCCCAAATCCCAAGCACTTACAATGTGGAGCTTAGCTTCCAAAGATCAAAAGCCATCTATTCTCAACATTCAGGAGAAGATGTGTGATGCCCAAAAGTTCAGGTCAAAACACAACCAACAAATTTTTATTTTTTTTTAAAAGTGAAAAGTTCCACGTTGAAGTTGCGGGAAAGAGGATTCAACGACGTGGTCACAAAAGACTCTGGCGATCAACCTCAACAATGTTGTAACCATATGATGCTGGATGGTATCGAAGAAGATTGTTGATCATCTTCTCAATCAATATCGTCAATCATCGATCTAAAAAGCTTATAGGTTATCTAGGAGGAATTAATGTTATAGTTTACGTCATTCTAAAAATAGGCTAACCATATCCCGATAGGGTACATATCAAGCCAATATGATTCTATAATTGTGTGGTCTATTTATGAAAATAATGAATATAAAATTTAATTGTCGTTTACATCAATATTTGTTTTCAAATGAATAATTACTAAATCAATTTATAATTACAACATACCCATATAATCAATGTACTTTTAACCAAATTAATACTCTCAAAGGTAACAATAGTTTATGATAAATATTATCAAAGTTTATGATTCAATAATAATTATGGTATTAA
>MU227974.1:3313255-3366257 GCA_018584345.1 Thuja plicata | reverse complement strand
GGATCTAACAAATCCTTGTTCAGGGTTCTAATAATATCACCAAAACCTCACTATTGTATAACCATATAATACATCATCAAAACATTACTCATCCTCTTCGTAGGAGTTACTAGAATCATCACATCAAATATTAATTTAATCCAAGATAACTTAAGACTTAACACATAACTAATTTGGCATTTACATCTTGACTTCTTGAATCTAATCCCTTCGAAAAAAGTACTCAATGGACCCTTAATAGTCTAGTTGGATCTATGATCTGCAGGGTGACATACTACATCCAAGATTCACTTACACAATTAACAACCTAGAGATATTACTTCTGTCATTGTGACACTAAAATAGGTACTAACATGAAGGTACAATAGATAGTTCTATCCCGAGGTACAAATCTGTTAGAGATTTACCAATCATCCAGATACTACAACACCCTTTAATCCTTCGACATCGAAGTGTCGAGGGAAAGGTGGAAATGGGGTGGGCCTTACAAGATGGAGGGAAAAAAAATCATATGGACACTAGATAACACAAGGGACTTGGAGATAGCCCAAGTGATGACTCATTTTTCTCACCTAAATGACGCAAAGACAACTCAATTGTCAAACAAATTACAGAAGCTCACTAGTGATATTATCAAAGATAGCGAGCTAGCACTAATAAAGATCAAAGAAAAGATAAGGTTATAGATGAGCTTACCAAAAATCTAATGTAGATAACAGATCCTTCCCCTATTGAGTCCAAAGAGGTTATGGATGCTGAGATCTAGACAGAAGATACATGTGATACATTGGTTGAAACAGAGCAGAGAGTTACTGAGCATAATAGTATAATTTTGGAAGCATTGGCTTCAATTTTGTAGCACAGAATTGATACTATCAAGGACAAGGTAGATGTGGTGTATGGAACATATGGTAGGTTTCCAGCCCTACAAATAGATGTGGTATATTTTTAGACAATTTTGAACCCCTACTATGCAACTTGGTCTAGGAGAACATCACTTTTTGAAAGACTAGCATCAGTACAACCATTGAGATCAGATTTGCCTGAAATAGTGACTTTGGTTGGGACTAAAATAGAACAAATTGGGGCTACTTTATCCTTTTTCAAAGGTAAATCCAATCAAATTTATGCCAAATTAAAGATGTTTTGGCTAGATTATAGTAGATTTGTTCCCCCAATAAGAGCAAAGGATGATCAAATCAAACCATTAGGGTTATGGTTATCAGATTTTGACAGTGTACTCCCCAATAAATACATTTATGTATCAGATAAGGGAGAATTGGATATGGAAAGGTTCAATGCACTTTTGGATTAGGCATTTAAGGCAGAATCAGACTATAATAAATTCATATCAGGTATTAAGAGCATAATAGATGCTAGGTGGAAGAGGCAAAAGACTCAATTGGAAAATATTTAGAATTTTGAGTGGCAAAAAGAGGAGGATGTGACTGCATGGGACATTCTGACAAAGCCCAAGAAGAAGAAGCTAGTAATAGTGGATTTAGATATCATAGATGAAGTGTAAAGGACACTTGGCACCTAAGCAGCACACACAAAAAACAAAGATTCTGACATATATAAGAAGACAGAGTTAAAATAAGATTTTATCCTCTAGTTTTGTCTTCCCATCGCTTGGAGTCTTTCTATTTTTTGTCTTTTTCCTTGTTTTTAGGGTTAGGTCTTCAAATCATCCAAAGCTTGTTGCATCCTTCTCTTAAGGATTCCAAGATCATTTGAGACCTATATATATGTATTTTGTAACCTTTTTAGGGGAGAGAGTTGGAAGATTCAATAGAACTACAAGGAAGACTAAAATTTGTGTTTGAACCTTTGTACTATTTGTCTATCTGAATGTAATTGATGCTTTTGAGATATTAATATAATTATCTTGCAATCTCTTTCCTTCATCTGAATTGTCTCTTTGCATTTTTTTTATTGTTCTTGTATGTTTATTTGTAAGGCATTTAAGCATACTAATTACAAGGTGGTTATGCACTTACTTGTAAGTTCCTTCAAGGAAGGATTAAAAGGTTTCAAGTAACCCAGGGAACATAGCATAAGTTTAAGGATTAGATGATAAAATTGTAGGAAGAGGATAGTCTACAAGGTATTTTATCTTTTTTGCAAGTGTTATATTAATTACCTCATTGTGGAGTTTTACAATATATTGACTCATGGCCCAAGGATTAGGCACTGGTTCTTATTTGCTAAGTGATTGATTCATAATCCAATACTTTCAATTTACTTAATCATACATAATACAAAATAGATAATTCCATTCAAGTGATTGTATTCATTGGATACAGTTCAGTTTGTTGATTCTTTGAAGATAGGATCATTAGGTCACCCCTCCTAATATCAAAAGGAAGAAGGATTAATATCCTTAAAGCAATACTATTTGTTGTTATCCTTTCAAAAGTTTTCATGGTTAAACTCTGTGTTAAGTTTTTATCAATTTCATGCAGAGTAATTTATAAGATAATACAATAAACAAGAATAAAATTAGTATCCACATTTACTAATACTGTAAGACAGAAATCATATATAGGTAATACCTGCCTGGGTGTTGTGGAACCTAAAAAGAAGGAGGTGATAGTAGTTTCCTCAGATATTATCATAAAACCTCATCAATTAGAGTTTTCTCTTGCTTGAGTTAGTATATTCAAACATTGGGATTCATAGAGTTAATCAAGCATTAGTTGAAGGTTTAGGAAGAAAAAACCCTAACAGAAAGCAAAAAGACCATATCAAATTGTAGATAGTTTAAAAAGTGTAGAGGAAGAAAACTGGAAGTAGAGAAGTTGAAAATGAAAGAAAGATGAAATTGGGGATGGATTGCAATAACCATGGATTCACCTTTTCTCTTTGGGGAATAATTTTGTCATCAATGTTATTAGTAATAACTGAGAGGGGGGGTGAATGAGTGGCCTAAAAAATAATCCAATTAATCATCCCAAAAACTTTGTACCACAATATTAAGCCTCTATTTCTCTTCAATCCTATAAGATGAATACCTTTACATATACTTATTAAATAACTACTGCTCGGAGTGCTTTGTTAAACCTTATTCTTTATGTTTACTGAATAGCAATCTTTCAATTTACTGAAAAATAGTAAATTACTTAGAGTATACCGATCAATCTAGATTAGCTATGTGTAATGCAAAACACTAAAGTAATGAATTATAAACACATTGACACATGGATTTTTAACGTGGAAACCTTGTTAAGGGAAAAACCACTTGGGACCAGTAACCCAAAATTTTCACTCTTCTGAAGTGAGATCGATGAAGAGCCAACTGTATTAAAGGTTACAAACACATTTTTAGGTGTAAACTTGTTATAGGATTTAAAAGATTAGTTTTTTACTTGATATCAGGAATTTCTATGCTACCTTCCTTGTCCAAACTCTTCTAGTTTGTCAAATGATATCTGGAATCTCATGCTATCTTCATGATCAAAATTTTTGATACTCCTTGGGATGTATCTCAATATAGAAAGGATCTTTAAATCCTTCTCGATTAAGAGACTTTTTGCATCAATGGTTAAACTGAAACAATATGATTTGTTCACATATACAACTTTATACTTGCAGATTTTTAGATCTATTGTAAGCTCATTTTACCTTTCTGATCAATGTATCCTTTTAATACCTTTGCTCCAATTTTGTTCTTCTTGGTGATGTTATGCTCTGTTTCTCGGTGTCCATAGAAATATTTAGCTCTTTCCTCATCTTGATTGATCAGGATTGTATAAACTTGTTCTTCATCAGTTTATCTCCAGCATCCTCTTTTTCATTCACTTCCCTTAATTCATAATGATTTAAGTTGTCTCTTTATAATCATGATATCACTGTTTCTAGGTTCTTGATTTTCTTGATCTTGGCGTGATCTGCAATCTTAGCCAATCTGATTTAAAGCATAAATTCATGTTTTATCTCATAGAAATCTTCTTTCCAACTGGACTAAACACCTTTAAATCCTTTATTTATCCCTGGATTTATCTTGTTGATGGGAACAATGATAACTACCAGTTAAGTATATATTTATCTCTGTCAGCTAGATATTTTTTCATTTCTGAACTCCAGTTAACTTCGGTGTTTTAACTCTTTGATAGCTTTGGTCAGCACTTCAGTTCTCCTTGGGCTTCTCCGTCGGGGTTGTCTTTCCATCGGGGTTTTTTATCCTTTAGGCTTGTTTGTCTTTTGGGTTACATTGTGATTCTAGACATCAAGTATGCTTGTGATTCTTATCGTCGGTAATGTTCACCAGGTTTCTTGCTTGAGCATCACTGTGACTTAACTTTTGGTGATCTTTGTCCGTCAAGTTCCACTAGCCATCGGTGTTTGAAGTCACATAGTGAATGCTTGGCTTTTATGCATTATTGAAATCATAATATTTATCTCTCTAATTCTCTGAATTCTTTGACACTTTGATTATAACCAATTAGATTATATCAAGATGACAACAATGAAAATACAATCCATTAACTGATAAAATGTCTTGCATTATCTTTTGGCATTTTGGTGATCAACTTAACATCTTTAAACATTCAATCAGTTACATGTCATCAAATGTATCCTTGTTTTTCTTACTCTCTTGAGAGAGTTTTAGACATCTTTAAGGTCTTTGGTAGCATAAACATGATTTTATTAGTCTCCCTTGCGATATTTCTATAATTTCTCACATCCCTGTCAGTTGATCCATGTTGAACATTGAAGTTGTTGGAAAGAATTGGAAATAAAATATTAGAAATAAAAAACGTAAGATGGGGTGTGAAAACTAGTCCCACATAAAGGAACGGACACCCACACTTCAGGTCAGACTATTGACAATGAACATCATGGAACTCCCTTTATCATTTAATGTTTTTGAAACATTCAAAATATGACATTCACCCAGAGTCGTTGAAGGGATAGGATAGGATGGGATTCAACTAGTAGTTCACTATGCTCTATTTCTCGGTGTCAGTAGAAATCTTTAGCTCTTTCCTCATCTTGATTGATTAGGACTATATGAAGTTGTTCTTCATCAGTTTCTCTCTAGCATCCTCTTTTTCATTCACTCCTCTTAATTCTTAATGAATTAAGTTGTCTCTTTATAGACATGATATCACCATTTCTAGGTTCTTGATTTTCTTGATCTTGACGTGATCCACAATCTTGGCCAATCTGATTTAAAGCCTAACTTTGTGTTTTATCTCATAGAAATCATCTTTCCAACTTGAAAAAATAGCTTTAAATCCTTTACTTATCTATGGCTCTATCTTTTTGATGGAAACAATGATAAATACCAGTTAAGTATATATTTAGCTCTGCCAGCTAGATATTTTTTTGTTTATGAAATCCAGTTAACTTTGATGTTTTAACTCTTTGATAGCTTTGGTCAACACTCAAGTTCTCCTCAGGTTTCTCCATCGGGGTTTTCTATGCATCGGGGTTGTCTATCCTTCAGGCTTGTTTATTTGTCAGGTTGCATTGTGATTCTGGTTGTCGGGTAAGCTTGTGATTCTATCCGTCAGTAATGCTCATTGGGTATCTTTCTCAGGCATCACTGTGACTTAACTTTTGGTGATCTCTATCCATCGGGTTCCACTATCCATCAGTGTTTGAAGTCACATAGTGAATTCTTGTCTTTTATGAATTACTAAAAGCATAATCTTTATCACATTAATTCTCTAAAGTCTTTGACACTTTGATTATAACCAATTAGATTATATCAAGTTGGCATCAATGACAATACAATCCATTAACTGATTTAATGTCTTGCATTATCTTTCTGCATTTTGGTGATCAACTTAACATCTTCAAACATTCAAACAGTTACATATCATCAATCTCTCCCTTTGGTATTGTTGGAAACACACTTACATTACCACACTATATTATTACTAATATAATATGAAATATAACAGTTTCATCAATCTTTCCTATTGTAACTATTACAAATGTCTGGCTTTCGGTAAGCTCAAATAGCTTAGATTTGTTTCTTATAGAGTGATTTATTCAATCTTCAATCCCTTAACTAGATAGATGTAGTATCTTTTGTCTCTATTCTGATATGTGCTCTGCCTTGACTATTCCTCTTCTTGATAATTTATTTTTCCTTTGACAACAATGTCTTCCTTTGTACGAACTCTCTCCCTTTGTTAATTCTCTCCCTTAGATGGATATTTCATATGTAATAAATTTCTCTCCCTTTGAATATTGATTCTCTCTTCCTTTTGATTCTTGATATCTCTCCCTTGAGATAATCTAATAATGAGATAATCTCTCCCTTTGACAACAATGACAAACAATTTTCTTCTATATCATCTTTTATCCCTTTATATAATATATACCTTGAATTTCCCTATCCATCAGCAATACAATGTCTCTTATGTTTGGTGCAGAATTTTACCTTGTTGTGTATAGATGTATCTTTTATTGTTCATCTCAGTGTTTTCATCAACATGAATGATCTTCTAATTATGTGTAGGTTGATGCAGCCTCTTAGTAAGTTTATTGACTAATAGATAAGGGTTGGACCCCTAGTCTTTGTCCCAAGTACTCAAATGTATCTTTTGATAATGGCTTCATGAATATATTAGCTAATTGTTCCTTTGATTTAACATATTCTAGTATCACCTCCTTTTCTTGCACTTGTTCTCTCAAATAGTGATACTTGATAGCAATATGCTTAGTCTTAGCATGCATGAATGGATTCTTAGAAATTTTAATTGCACTGGTATTACCACAATAGATAATTATTGGTTCAAGAATCTTCATATTCATACCTTCCAGAAACTATTTGATCCATGCAATATTGGAGCAATTTGCAGTAGTAGCCACATACTTTTCTTCTATAATAGACTAAGAGATGCATCCTTGCTTCTTGTCGATCCACGTGACAAGTCTGTCACCCATGAAGAATGCTCCTCCAGTTGTGGTGTTTTGGTCATCAATGTTTCCAGCCTAATCAACATCTGTATAGACTTGTAGCTCAAATTTTCCTTCTCTTTTATACCATAAGCCATAGTCCTCGGTGTTCTTCAGATATCTCATAATTCTCTTGACAACAATCATATGTGATTCTTTGGGATTAGCAGAGAATCTTGTAACTATTGCAACTACATGTGCTATATCTGGTCTGGTATGAACAACATACATTAGTTTTCCAATCATTGATCTATACAAGGTCTGATTTACCTCATTTGATTTGTCTTCTATTGTTAGCATACATCCGGTAGCCATAGGTGTTCCAACTAGTTTGGAATCTTCCATCTTTAACATCTACAACACTTCTTTGATGTATTTGGACTGAGTGATATATATGCCTACATCTTGTTGAAGAATCTATACACAAAGAAAGAATTTGATCTCCCCAAACATAGACATTTCAAATTCTTTTCTCATTTCATTAGCAAAGGATTTGCATAACATTTCATTTCCCCGAAAATTGATATCATCAACAAACATTTCAGCAATCAGAATATTACCATCGGTATCTTCTTTTAAGTACATATTGCTATTTTCACTTGTTCTTACAAATTTAATGCTAATGAGATAGGAGTGAAGTCTTTCATAGCAAACTCTAGGTTCTTCTTTCAATCCATACACGACTTTATGTAGTCTACATACCATGTTTCTCTTGTCTGGATCAACAAACCCATCTGGTTGTTCAATGTATACCTCTTCTTCCATTATTCCATTTAGGAATGCAGATTTAACATCCATTTGATATCCCCCAAATCCTTTGAATGAAGCATAAGAAAGTAAGATTCTAACTCCTTCTATTGTAGCAACAAGTGCAAAGGTTTCTCCATAATCAATACCTTCTTCTTGTGCATACCCCATGCATACTAACCTTGCTTTGTTTCTTGTGACCTCTCCATTCTCATTCATCTTGTTTCTGAACATCCATTTGGTTTTGATGACATTCTTGTCATCTGGTCTCAATAATAGTGTCCACGTACTATTCCTCTCAGTCTTTTCTATTTCTTCATTCATAACACTGACCCATTCTTCATTCTCAAGTGTAGTATTAACAGATTTAGGCTCAAAATCACAAATTAAACATCAAGTGTTTAGTGACTTAATTCTTGTTCTCGTTCCAACCTTCTTGTCTCATATGATTTGATTCTATGGATAATATCTTCTGACATACTTGGCAAGTTTTGGTTCAGCTCTGTGTTCATAATTCTGATCATTTTCTTGACCTTCATTCTGATCTCCATCACTCGGAACATCATCTTGAGGATTTTCTTGATTTTTGGTAATTGCAGCCTGATTCTCGGGTGCAATGTTCTATTTCTTGGGAGTGATACATTTTTTCTTGGGTACAATGACAGGTTCTATATAAACAAACTTATTGTATTCCTCTAGTTCTCTTCTACTTTCCTTATCATTCTTTTCTACAAATTCATCTATTTTCACATTTGCACTTTCAATGATCTTGTTAGATGACTTGTTAAGACATTTATAAGCCTTGATTTTGGTTGAATACCATAGAAAGATACCATCTTCACTTTTGGAGTCAAGTTTTCCATTTCTATCATCCTTCAAAATATAACAATGACTACCAAAGATTTTGAAGTAACTGACATTGGGTGTATAACCATACCAAAGCTCATAGGGTGTCTTCTTTGTGTCCTTCAATTGCTCTTTGTTTAATGTGTAGACATCAGTACTGATAGCTTCCCTCTAGGAAGTTTGAGTGATTCTATTCTCAATCATCAATGTTCTTGCACAGTCAACAATTGATTTATTTCTCCTCTCAGCAATTCCATTTTTCTATGGTGTTCTCGGTGCAAAAACCCATCTTTTAATTTCATGCTCATTGCAATAGTTAGTAAATTCATCTGAAATAAATTCCCTTCCTCTATCTAATCTTAAGCATTTCAATTTCTTATCATTTTGTTTTTCTACCATATCCTTATACCATTTAAACATCTTGAATTCTTCTAATTTATCTTTTAAGAACATAACTGTCATCATTCTAGAATAATCATCAACAAAGAGAATAAAATACCTATCTTTGTAGTAACTCTTTTTTCTCATGGGTCCACATAGATTTGTATGGACTAATTCTAGAATTGCATTAGATGATGGGTTTTAATCTTGAAACTAGACTTTTTCATCTTACCTTTTTGACAATTCTTGCACATGATATGCTCGAGCTTAGTCATGCTTGGTAAGCCTTTGACATTCCTTTTATTGCTTATCTTTATCATGTTGTCAAAATTCACATGACACAATATTTTGTGCCACAACCATATGTCTTTGTTTCTAGCCATTAAACAAGTGGTGTTAATGTCATCAAGATAAAAATGGTTACCTTTTGTCTTCTCACAAGGTCCGATCAACCTTCCTGATTCATTAAATATATTTTCCTTCATATTATCAAATGCTAATTTCTGACCTATATTGTTCAGCTATGAAACACTTAACAGATTATAATTCAGTCCTTTTACCCAGTAAGCATTTTCACATTTGATCAAGTTATTCAACATTATAGTTCCTTTACCTTCAACTGGACAAGGGGTATCATTTCCCATTCTTAATGAACCACCATTATAGTATTCAAAAGTCTCAAAATTTTGTTTATCACTGGTCATATGGAGAGTGCAACCATTATCTATGATCTAGACATGATTCTTACTAACCTTAGATATGAGTTCATTTTCCTCATACCTTTCTTCTTCTTTGTCTGAATCATCCTTCATGGCTACAAATACCATTTCAATGTCTTCTTTTGATTCGGTGTCAGTGTCATCAGCTTTGTTCTCAGCTAGGTAACAAGATTTCTTCCCTTTGTCCTTGTAGTCTCGGGTTTCTCTTTTGTTAGATTGTCAGTTTCTTTGATAATTTCTGTTATCACCTCTATCAAACTTCTTCTTATATGATCTATCATTACTTCTATCATCTTTTCTTCTATTTGTACATCTTGCAGTAGAGTGTCCAACCTCTTTACAATTGAAATGTACAAGTGGTAATTTACCTCTGTATCTACCTTTGCCTCTCTATAATCTTCTTTCCATTAGTGCTTCAATCTCATCAAGTCCTTGATCCTCATTATCACTTTCACTATCATTTCTAATAGCATGTCTATGACTTGAATTTCTTATTGTCAAAGAATATTTGAATGTAGATTCTATAGATGGTAAGACACTTTTATCAAAGGTATTCATCTCAAATGAAATCAGTCTACCAATTAGACTATCTAGAGTAACTGTATTATTTGCAACTGCTCTCATTTCTTGAATAGCAGAAACTCTAATAGCATATACAGGCAGTAAGGTTCTTAAGATGTTACTTGCTACTATATCATCTTCAAGTGCACCTCCAACTCCTCGGATAGAATTGACTACCTCTTTGATTCTGTAGCTATACTGAGTGATATTTTCTCCTTCTTTCATCCTTAGGTCGTCAAACTGACCTCTTAGAATTTTTGTCTTGGCTCTTAGTACATTACCATCTCCTCCATGTACCAGCTTCAACTTATCCCACATTTGCTTTGCAGAGGTGTAGGGTTTGACAACTTCAAACTCAACATCAAAGAGTGATGAGGTAGGTTCTATCATCATGAAATTATGCTCATGCTTTTCTCTCAATTTCTCAAGAGTGTGAGGTCATGTAGGAAACACATATTCAGTATCAAGGTGTTGAGTAACATCACTACCAATACCTGATAGGTGGAGTCTTATTCTACTTTTTCATGATGCAAAGTTGTCTTTATTCAACTTGGGCACATCTCGAATGTTCATCTTGTGATCTTTTTCTTGAGATGTTAAACTCCCTTTCTAAGCACACAAGCTCTGATACCAAATTTTAGTAATAACTGAGGGGGGGGGGGTGAATTAGTGGCCTCAAAAATAATCCAATTAATCAACCCAAAAACTTTGTATCACAATATTAAGCCTCTAGTTATCTTTAGTCCTATAAGATGAATTCCTTCAAATATACTTATTGAATAACTACTGCTCGGAGTGCTTTGTTAAACCTTATTTTTTATGTTTACTGAATAGAAGTCTTTTAATTTACCAAAAAATAGTAAATTACTTAGAGTATACTGATCAATCTATATTAGCTATGTGTAATGAAAAACACTAAAGTAATGACTTATAAACACATTGACACATGGATTTTTAACGTGGAAACCCTATTAAGGGAAAAACCACTTGGACCGGTAACCCAAAATTTTCACTCTTCTCAAGTGAGCTTGGTGAAGAGCCAACCCTATTAAAATTTAAAAACACACTGTTAGGTGTGACCTTGTTAAAGGATTTAAAAGATTATTTTTTCACTTGATATCAGGCATTTCTATGCTACCTTCCTTGTCCAAATTATTCTGGTTTGTCAAATGGTATCTGGCATCTCATGCTATCTTCATGATCAAACTTTTTGATACTCCTTGTGATGTATCTCAATATAGAAAGGATCTTTAAATCCTACTTGGTTAAGAGACTTTTTGAATCAATGGTTAAACTGAAACAGTATGATCTGTTAACATATACAACTTTATACTTGTAGATTTTTAGATCTATTGTAAGCTCATTTTACCTTTATGATCATTGTATCCTTTTAATACCTTTGCTCCAATTTTTTTCTACTCGGTGATGCTATGCTTTGTTTCTTAGTGTCCATAGAAATATTTAGCTCTTTACTCATTTTGATTGATCAGGACTATATGAAGTTGTTCTTCATCAATTTATCTCTAGTATCCTCTTTTTTAGTCACTCCCCTTAATTCGTAATGAATTAAGTTGTCTCTTTATAGTCATGATATCACCGTTTCTAGGTTCTTGATTTTCTTGATCTTGGCGTGGTCCACAATCTTAGTCAACCTAATTTAAAACATAACTTCATGTTTTATCACATAGAAATCTTCTTGCCAACTGGACAAATCACCTTTAAATCCTTTATTTATCTCTATCTTTATCTTGTTGATGGGAACAATGATAACTACTAGTTAAGTATATATTTATCTCTATTAGCTAGATATTTTGTCATTTTTGAACTCCAGTTAACTTCGGTGTTTTAACTCTTTGATAGCTTTGGTCAGCACTTTAGTTCACCTCAGGCTTCTCCGTCGGGGTTGTCTGTCCATCGGGGTTGTCTATCCTTTGGGCTTGTTTGTCTTTCGGGTTAGATTGTGATTTTGGCTGTCAGGTATGCTTGTGATTCTTCTCATTGGTAATGTTCATCAATTTTCTTGCTCGAGCATCACTGTGACTTAACTTTTGGTGATCTTTCTCCATCAGGTTCCACTAGCCATCAGTGTTTGAAGTCACATAGTGAATGCTTGTCTTTTATGCATTACTGAAATCATAATCTTTATCTCTCTAATTCTCTAAAGTCTTTGACACTTTGATTATAACCAATTAGATTATATCAAGTTGAAATCAATGAAAATACAATCCATTAACTGATTTAATGTCTTGCATTATCTTTTGGCATTTTAGTGATCAACTTAACATCTTCAAACATTCAATCAGTTACATGCCATCAAATGTATCCTTTTTTTTATTACTTTCTTGAGATATTTGTAGACATCTTTAAGGTCTTTGGTAGCATAAACATGATTTTCTTAGTCTTCCTTGCGATATTTCTAGAATTTGTCACATCCCTGTTAGTTCGATCCATGTTGAATATTGAAGTTGTTGGAAAGAATTGGAAATAAAATATTAGAAATTAAAAATGTAAGATGGGGTGTGAAAACCTATCCCACATGAAGGAATGGACACCCACACTTTAGGTTAGACTATTGACAATGTACATCATGGAACTCCCTTTATCATTTAATGTTTTTGAAACTTTCAAAATATGACATTCAATGAGAATTGTTGAAGGGATAGGATAGGATGGGATTCAACTGCTAGTTCACCCTCCTCATATCCATATCCACAATCGGTATTCCTCTAAAACCTAGCTTCCTACTAATCTAGCTACTCCTAGTTTTGATGTGAAGGAACATAAAATGCTCATATTGGGGTGAGGTTCAAGATGCTTTATTTACAAACCATACCCTTAAATGACAGGTATTGAGCCCTTCATATCCACTATAATACAAATAACAATGCAAAACCATAATTATAGAACAAGAATAACTCAAAGTCTAGTATTCATAGATGCACAGGAAGGATTTGATGTAGTATAGTGCGATAATAATTTACTAAATAAAGGGTATTATATAATGATATCAGAAATTTTTAAGGTATTTTTACATAAGGTTCTTGAGATCAACAAATGCACTTGACCATTGGAAATGATATCACAACCCAGGAATTACATGGGAAAAGAATGATTGATTTTGAAACATCTATAGCGGTACTAGAATCAAGCGTGGGGTTTCCACTTACTTCACTTCAATTTAAAATATAATTTTGAAATTGATTGTAGGATAGATCATTTGGACATGCCAGTATTCAGACGTCCAACAATCTTGAAACCCTTCCTCTCGCCCGCGATCCGCCTAAAAAAAAATGAAGTGAGTTCATTCACTTTCATTTTTTTTTGTTTATATCCCGATTTGGTTGAAATTTTGACAATAAACTTAACTGAAGTTGAACTTTCAACCTTTTCGAGACATAAACAAAAAAAGTGAGCATCAGAAGACAAAATGGTCTTTGGTAAAAAATGAGGCCCAAATGTATTAGTGATATATTTATACATATATATGTATTATATGTATGTATACATGCATGTCTCTACATGTTCCCTATCTCTCTCTCTAGATCCTTATCCTACTCTCTCTCTCTAGATACTTATCCTACTCTCTCTCTCTATCCATTTTTATCCCTCTCTCACCCCCTTCCTCTCTCTTTCCTAGTTCTACATAACCCATGTGGGTTATGTAGAAATAAAATCACAAGCTTTAGTTCTACAAAACCCTCACTGGTTATGAGGAAATACTCTCTCTCTCTCTCTCTCTCTCTCTCTCTCCATATCCCACGTGTGGGGTATGTAGAACTAAAAGATTTCATAAGTTTTAGTTCTACAGGACCCACATGCATTATGAGGAAATATGAATGTTGACCTTTTTAGCTCAATGGAATGCGTATGCATTTCATTAAGATAAATATATTATTCCCAATGACCAAAAAAATAACATTGCAAATTGTTCCAAGGGCCCACTATTATTTTCCATGTATTTATGCGATAGTATCAAACATGTTTTCATGTTTTTTGTCACATTTGATTTCAAATGATTGATTTCTCTTGTTTTTTGGATTGTTCTTGAAGTTATTTAAGTGTTATTACATTAGATTATAACAAAATTATGATAATTTGTTGTTTTTTTTATAAGGTTTTCATAAAACTTGTAGTTCTTCATAACCCATGCGGGTTATGAAGAACTCTTTTTAGTTCTTCATAACCCACATGGGTTATGAAGAACTTTTTTTATTTCTTCATAACCCGCACAGGTTATGAAGAATTTTTTGTAGGTCTTCATAACCCGCACGGGTTATGAAGAAATATAATGTTTTTTAATTTTTCTTTTAGGCTCGGTTTTACCAAGCCTAAAGTTTTGAATTTCAAATAAATCGCAATGTTTTTGTAAAATTTGAGTATTTTTTCATGTGGTCACTTTTTTTACCAGCAACTTCGTGTACTTACCCATATATGTATGTATGTATGTATGTATGTATGTATTCTAACCTATATATGTATGTATTTATATATGTGTGTGTGTATGCACATATATATACATATGTGTGTGTGTGTGTGTCATCTTAAAATGGAAGAACTTCCATGATAAGAATGTTTAGCCCTCCTTAGGGGATGTTTTTGACCACCATCATACTGTCCCCTCATTTTTGCATCATCTCATGCTTCTGTGCCTATTTAGGACCCAGATTGGGCCTCTCCGGGCACCTTCTATCCCACCTGGCACATTTTCCAGGGGTTCTGACCCCCTAGGTCAAGGTTGACCTTGACCTTGACCTAGGTCAGGGTCGACCTCAACCTTGACTTGGGTCCCCCTTTCAAATTTGGAAGCTTGTCAGCTGTCAGAGGTCATCAAAAATTCATTTTTCTCGCTTCCAGGTCATCTGTTTTAGGTTCTGAAGTGGAAAAATCCTAAATTATATTTAATATAGGTCCTCTTTTAGGGGCATGGGTCTAATTGGAATTTAATTCTCCTATTTCGGCCTCTCTAGAATATTGTGCCCTAGTTTCATATAAAAGGAAGCTTTTTCCTCTCATTTTCTCTAACCATCAACCAAGTAAGAAGAGGTGATCAAGCAAAAAGTTCAAACATCCATTGTTCTACATGCTCTCAAGATTTCAAAGTGTTCAAGTCTTCCTCTCAAGCATTCAAGTTCTCCATTGAATATCAAGGATTCAAGCTTTCAAGCCTTTGAAGGGATTTGGTTCCAACATTCAAGATTCATCATTCAAACTCTAGATCTAGCCATCATGATGGTGTGATCTTCCTTCAAGATCCTTTGTGCATCCTCAACACTCATTCACTCTCCCTTCAAGGTGGACTCCAAGCATAAAATCATGGATTTTTATGGTTTCTATTTAGTCCAAGATTTCATATTTACATACTTACTTACATTTGCATTACATTATCATATCTATTCAATATCATAGCTTCATTCTTTGATTCAATTCTACTACTTGCTAGCATTCTATACTTTATTGATTTCAAGGTTAATTCCTAAATCGGGGTTTGACTAAGGAAAACTCCTCCCCCCAGCAAACAAACCTCTTTTTCTTGTAGGTACAAGTTCAGGACTGTGGATTTGAGGGCAAATTTGGATACCCTTTTCGACCAACTTTTGGGATCCGCAAATTTAATTTCTATCAGACCTTTGCAGGTCAAGGTCAAGACTATTGGGTCAAGGGTGACATTTGTGGGTTGAGGTTGACCTTTTTCTCAAGACAGTGTCAGATCAGAAAAATATTTCTAGTTTTTTTTCGTCTCTACATTTCTGTTCTGAATCATACTTTAGATTTTCCAGAAATAGAGTACAAACCTCAGAAAATAGCATTCTTTAATCTGCAATATTTCAAGGTTAGTGTATTTCTCCTATCCATTTCAATTCAAATCCTTAATCATTCTAAATCTATCACACATTTACATTCATTCACACACATTTTAAGAGGGAAACCTAGCATCTACTTCTTTATTCTTATTTCCAATAGATTGATTCATTTATGCATTGATACTTTTTGGGTTGATCAATTTGGATCCTTCCTTTGTGCATTTGAGAATAAAGGGGAATGTCTTATTTATCCCTCCACTCTAAACATTAAATGTAAGGTGATAAGTGATTTGAGTATCAAAACACTCTTATTCCATAAACATCATTTTCTTACCTTACAATATGTGTGTGTGTGTGTGTGTGTGTAGTTTTCTATTCTCTTCTTGTTATTCCCCATTTTTTATTTTTTATTTTTTGTTCTAGTTTTATGTTTTCTTTTCTTTCTCTTAGTATTTTTGTCTTTCTTTTGTCCCTCCTCTTCTTGATCCTTGTGCCCTCCTTCACCCACCCTCTCTTTTTAATCTCCTTGATCTGCTACACATTTTTTCCTTCTCCCTTTTCTAGCTCTCATCCCAATGATGGATCATGGAGTGTGATTTGAAATGTTGATGGAAAAAAGTGCTAACAGACATAAATCCAAAAGCTCTTAAAAACTAACTGTTGAGCGTTGTTTTGACACAAGCCAACTTGCTAGGATCTTGAAATTTGATTTCCTCTCTTGAAAGAATAATAGAGTTATTCCCAAGGTTCTCCGGGGTCAGGTCACAACCTGCTTGGTTACTCATTTGAAGATAAATGTGATTGTTCATGAGGAGGCCTTTGCTGGTACATTCAAGACAACAAACTACAAAATATTGTTAGCTTCTTTTTTGGTATTTTCCGTTTTAACAAGTATGGGTATGGTAAATAACATGCAACTTTGTATTTTTTTATTTTTTAAGATAGCAATTTTCAAAATTTCAAGACAAAATTTAAAGAGATGAGGGTAACAAGAAATACAGTGAATTTGTAAAGAAAAGTGAAATCCTAAGGACATAAACCACTGTAAACCCTTCCTTGCAAATTGAATGCTAGAGAGATTTGGAACAACCCACAAAGCATGAATCTGACCACTTCACAATTCACTACTCCACAGATGCAAGCGTTTGGAAAAAATATATGTTTTACTCGTACGAGATATTCAAAATCTATCAAATCGTGAATCCACCAAGATGTGTGTACCCACGAGATGGATTTATTATTAAGTCCAAAGATAGCATCCTCCACACATTCATCACACCAAGGTAGATATACAACAACAAACTCCAACTAAAGGTAGCATGAATTCGAAACACAACACAAAGAGCTCTCTGAAAATAAAGAATAATGCATGCATACATTCAATAAATTTGTATAGATAGCAGTAATTCACACACCATGAATGAAGCACCCAATGTAGATCTTTATTGTATTAAGAAGTTGACCTTTTACATTGCTTTTTGATTACAATATATAGAGTTTTGATCTACAACTCTGATTTACAGAGTTAGGGCATCAGAGAGTCTAAACTAAAGAATAAAAGTTAAAACTAGAACTTTGCTAAAGGGAAACTACTGCTAACTGATACTATGTAACTTGCATGGATTCTTCAACCCATTTATAATCCATTTTCTCATGCAAAAAGGGCAAAATTTTCCAAGAAGAGAAAGAAAAAGGAGGTAAGCTTCTTCTGTGAACTTGGAGTCTTCTTCTCAATTCTTGTGGTTCTTCTTGGATTCTTCATCTGGGGCTGTCTCTAGCAGTGGGAATTGATAGGAAACCTTTAGTCTTTCCAAAATGAACTCAAGTTGTCCATTAATCTGATCTGGAGTCTAACTGGTGTTTGAAAAAGCGACCTTGCTGGAAACCCCCAGTGTTTTGGACCCCGACCTCTACCCTTAAACTTTAATGCCTTTAAAATTTCCCAAGTGCTTCTCAAAATATTCAAACTCGGAGGTCCCAAAACTTCAGACTTGTCATGGGCTGAAAGGTTGAAAAAAATTGAAGAGGCCGAAAGGCCAAAATCTTCGAAGGCTAAAGGCCAAAAAAAATACTCCTTGCTTTCAGGGCCGAAAGGCCAAAATGTCGGAGGCTGAAAGGCCAAAAACTCTACCTTGGTAGAAATTTAGCCAAGTGTGAAAATCTTGCCCCGTCCACCTAGTAATTGGACCTTGGAGCTTTATCTGAGAAAGACCTCTAGGTGAGCTGCCTAGAGCCTTTGCACTATCTCCTGAACTTCTTCAAAATTGATCTCTTTTCTTCTTATCTTGGTGACCCTTCATTCTTTCTTCTTTCTGAAGATAGTTAATTCAGAAGTGAAGAACGTGATCTCTTCTTCATGCTGTGACATTCTTTGTATTTCCTCTTTCATGTAAAATAGTTGTTGTAGGGCCTCCTTGGTATTAAATCCTACCAGAACATTTTTGAACTGTTGGACCACCTCTTTGGAAGGACATAGAACCTGTTTGTTTTCATCCTGATAGACATTGAGGCTGACCCCTGTGAAGAAAGTATCTATATGTTCAATCCATTTTATTACCTCCTCTCACTTGTCAGCTATAAGGGCCTGGTATTTCTTGTAGACCTTAATTATTTTGGTCATTTGTTCAGTCCATGCCTTAAATTTGTCCAATTCTTTCCCTTCATAGAATTTTACCAAAATTTGGAAGCGTTGCTTTTAGATTATCTCCAAATCTTGGAGGGTTGCTTGCCACTTAATTACCTCTGAATCTATACCCCATCATTTTCCACCAGGTCAATGAGTAAATTAACTTCAACTAATATGGTCTGGTATAGCCTAAATACCAATGGAATTTCCTTCTCTCTGAATTGTTCAAAGTCATTTCTCTAATCGGCGCTTTCCTGGATGAAAGAGGGAGTCAAACCTGCCAGCAAATCTAGTGTAGCCCTTTTACCAAGCATGGATTGTAATGAAGCCTCTGAATAATTTGGGTTAATAGGACCCACCATACTTTGAATGTACCCCTTTAGAGCTTCATTTTTATATGTCATGGATTTTATGGTCTCTTCATCCTTGTCCATGAACCCTAGAGCGTGCTTCAGCCCTAAAGCTGCTAGTGTCTTTCTCCCTTCTCTGGTAGGTTCACCCAAATCCACCTCCCTGAATGTATAGCCTTTCAATGAGCCTATTTTCTGAGAAGTGCCTGGGGGTGGGATAGCTATCTGGGCTTTCCAATGACCCCCAGTGTCCTGAGTCACATATGACGTGGTCCTTGTAGGTTCATTGATTTCTGCCTGGTGGAAGGCTTGCCTCACAGAGATCATACTTGTATCCTCTCCATCCAATTCATTGGTGTAATTTCTCTTCCTATGTTGTATCTCCTTGGTAAACCAAGTAGGTTTTCTAGATGCAATTACAGGTTCATATGGTGTAACCTGGAGGATTGAAGTTAAGCATTGTACTTCTAGCGTTATTTCTCTCTCTGATTCCTTCTCCTGCCCTCTTTCCTATTCACTCCCTCCTTCCTTCATTCTTTCCCCTTTTGTATCCACATCCATTTCCCCTTCTTCCTTCTCCCCCTCCACCTCACCTCATTCAGTTACCACATTTCCCCCTTCTTTGTCTGGGGCCTCTTCGGCGAAAGTGTCAATTGATACCTTTGACCTAAGACCGGTCATGGCCTCCAGTGTGGTCTGGAAAGGTGATGTATCTTTAGTACTCACTGCTTCTTTGGAAACTTGGGTGGCACATGTTGAAGGGATTGATGTTGGTGGAGTAGGTGTTGATATGGCTGGAGTGGGAGATGGGATAATGGTAGTAGAGTAGGGAAGATTTGGCATAGGAGTAGGTGTTGGGGTTGGAATTAATGGTGGTGGAGTAGGAATTGGAGGTGGTAGAGAAGATGGTGGAGTAGGGACATGAGATGGTGGAGTGGAAATAGGTATTTTCCTTTCTATATGATCTATAGTAGTGACTCGGGCTATCCCACTATCCTAAACCTCAGGCTCTTGAGTGGAACTAGAGCTCACTTGTGTAGCAGGGACATTCACTAAAGGGTTGGTGAATTGGACTGGTGTTTGAGTGAGGATTACCTAGGGATGAATAAGCAATGGAGCTCCAGTGTCTATATCTTGGCTGTGATCTAAAAATACTTCAAGTCCTTCAAAATTAGAAAGCATAAAATCATCTGATCCTAAGGCATCCAAAGGATTATCCTATTCTTTGGGATCTTCTTTATGTTTCTTGGTAGTTTCCTTTTCTCTCCTTTTTTGTAATCTCGTTCTTCGAACTAGGGGCTCTTCTTCTTCTACTTCCTTAGACCCTTCTTGTACCATTTCCAACCATAGAGATTCAGAACTCTTCTTCCTCTTATATATTTTATTCTCAATGGTGGGGGGAGATTGGCCAGAGGTAGATGGGCCTTCACCTGATTGGGGTTGTGACGACCCTACTGGTGGGTCAATCTGACCTATCATTATAGTTTTCTTGGGCCTAGGATTAGAGCCATATTCAACTAGTCGTTCATGACCATACATGGTTCTTGGCTTATGAGGGAGAGCTGTCTTGTACTTAGGAGCTGTTGACTTCTCCCCTCGCTGTTTTTCTACTTTCCTTGAGGGATCTATCAATGTTTTTATCAGGATTGGACTCATTTTGTGTGGCTTCTTGATCCAAGTTATGGTGGTCTTTATCACATGCCTCGCCTAGAAGTCCATGTCATCATTTTCATCCTTGTCCACCTCTGTGTTCATGATTGACCGGTCATATACCTTATCTTTTGTGTAAATGTCCTCTAAGACCTCATCTGAATCACATTCCCAAACCTTTGAGGAAATAGGAACCTTTAATACCTCTTTTTCCAGAGTGAGGTTCATTCTGCAATAATCCCAGATCCTGACCTCATGATCATCTATGCCGTTTATTCAATGATCCTCCAAGTGTGGCTCATGTTTATAGAATTTGCCAATAATGTGGCTATAAGTACCTATGGGATCAAAATGGGCTCGCACTATTTTATAGAACTGCAAGGGACAATCATCCCATTCAAAATCTAAGGATTTGCAAACTTTCATGTCTTGCAGTGTGTATGGTCCCAAAGAAATAGGAAAGTCCCAACAGTGCTTCTTTTTATGTTTTATATGTTCATATGCATTTGCGAGCTGTCTAGCCATCTCCAGTATAATTATCTAATCAGATGGGTACTTGGGTAGCTTCTTTGGTTGCAAGGTTGACCCGGCTATCCTAATGTATGTGAATGTCCTAAACTGGATAAAATAGGCCCCAATGGCCCTTACCTTAGCAATAACTTCTTCTGACATTCTTTTAGCAAAGTCACCTTCAATAGATCAGATGACTGCGAATATGAATGCATTGTTGACTATCCTATAATTATGGGAATCCTCTGGCATGCTCGCTCCTTTTACCAGCTATGGGTATACAAGGTGGAGCTATGTATTTGGATCATTTAGACTTCCCCTCTTGGTGAGGCTAGGATAATCTTCCCATGCTGCTAGTAGATACACCACGTAAGTGCTCATGTAAAACTTGGGATTATGCCTTACTATTGTCAATTGCTCATCCATATTGTCACTAATAATAGTGCCCTAGTCAAATCTTGCCTTTCATTCTCAGATCCTTTCTATCAACAGGATCATCCAGTGTTCGAGTTGAGTGGATTGAGGTAACCCATACACCTGGCTTATCAATGTTATAGCTGCCTGGATGTCATCCTTCATATAGCATCTCCAGAGGTCTATCTTGTCCAATTTGTTTTTAGGAAGTAGCTACTTGAGGTATTCTTTATTCATCATCTCATGTATGGCTTGCTCCCTATTACCAAACCACTTGGTCCCCTTTTCAATATAGAAGTCATAGAACTTGTCTATGACTTTGTGAAGGTGGAAACCATCCTTAATGACATCCGGCCTAATGTCCAGTACCACCTGAACCTCTGAGTTTACTACCACCCTCTTATCTAAATCGTAGTGATGAGATAGGGTGACGATCAATTTTTAAGATGAAACAACCACTGGGTGTGCGGCTGCATTCACTAGCCCAGATAGGACTAATGTGGTGCAATCATTGGATCTGTTTGCTAGCTGGGAGCACTGAGTCAAGAATTCATTCCAATCTACATTCCCAATATTGGTATCTGTTATCTCACTATGCTTGTTTCCCACCTTTGAACTAGGGGGATTCCCCTTGTATTGATACTTCATTGGGGAGGTTGTCTTTAGTTTAGTCATTCCTGCAAAAAAAGACAAATATCAGTAGCTTATTGAAGAGGAAAAAAAATTTTTTAACTAGGAAAGCAAGAAAAGAGAGTTGTATAAACAACTAAGTGTAAGTTTTCACACTTTTGGGCCTTTCAAGGATTCAGACATCAAAAAATAGTTTGGAGGCCGAAACATCCAAAAGTGTGAAAAGGTTTATTGGAAGGACAAAGTCCATCAGACCTTTAGGGCTCTAAAACTGAGAGGTGTTTTCTTGCGGACGCTGAAAGTCTGAAAATGATAAGGAACTCTGAAAGTCTGAACGAAGGTTTTGGGAACTTCACTTTTGGCCTTTTCGAACCTTTCGGTCTTTCAGACCTTACAGATGTCCGAAAGGTCAAAAATTATGAAATGACACTTAGCAAGATTTGAAGATCCATTTCCAGCCTTTCAGAGGCTAAAAACCTATGGCAAGGGCCACGATCGACGAAACAACAAAACCCTAGGCCTAAGACAAAAGAAACTAGGAAACCCTAGGTCCGATAGGGAGGGATGTCCCTGTCAAAACATGAAGGCACAGAGGCCCAATGAGACAAAGAAACAAATTTCCCTAGGCTAGACAGGCACTAGGCACTAAAACAAACCCTAGACCTAGACCCAAAAACATGAAGCGAAGGTAAGCGAAAAGAACCTACCTTGAACAAACTAGGAGCGGGAGGACAACCAAGTGGCTCGAAAGCTGAAGTAGTCAACGAGGAGGAGCAGACAAAATAGTGGGCAGAAGAAAAAAATGAAAAGTGATTTTAAAAAAATGAAGGCCTCTTCTATTTATAACCCGTGGGCTGACATCAGCGGCTTCGGGCCTTTCAGACTCCGAAAGGCCAAAAATGTCAGAGGAGAAAGAAGTCTTCAGCCTTTCAATGTTTTCAGAGTCTGAAAACATTGAAAGGGCTGGGTCTTTGGCCTTTCGACCATTTTGGCATTTCGGAGTACCTAAGTCCTCCAAAAGGTCAAAAGGGTTGAAAGGCCGAAAAAGGCTTCTTCCTTCCTCTGACTTGGTTTCAGCAAATTTCTTTGGTGGCTGACTAGATTTCTACAAGGGGCAGACATGACAAAAGGCAAAAAGACAAAAAAGGGGGTGTCCCCATGGTCAGAGAACCAAAAAATGGGGTGTGTGTTGTGGACCCACAACACTAACTATGATGGATTGTGAAAATTTTATGCATCTAATAAAATGTAGCTACTCACGATATAAATAGCCAAAGCACATATAATAATAGTAAAATACCTAATGGAACACAAACACTATAGTGATGTGATTAGACATAAATATTGTCATGACATTGGTCGTCCCATTTTCTACTCCTCAGTGTACATATCATTTAAATAAAAATTGTATTTAAATTAACCATTCATTTAAAAAAAGCATTGAAATAATCATTTACGACCATATGAGCATATACCAGTGAAAATATCAATAAAAATAACCTACAAAATATAAGGCACAATAAAATAGGAAATCAATAGTCATCATCATCACATAATCAAATATCCTCCAATGTAAATCAAAAAATAGTTATAACAACATAATCTAACATCTAAATCAGTAATGATACTAGTAAGTAAAATGATGTACGATAATCAAATGCATCACATAGTGCAACCACCAGATCACATCACATGGATAACCATGGAATAATAACATCATGATACAAATACAATGATCCCCGATCTAGATAACATCAAAACATGATGTAACCATAATCTAGTAGCCACTGGCACATACATCAGTGGAACTATCACTCACATTATAAGCCATATAATTAGTAATGTCTCAAAAGCCAAATAAGTCAGATACCAACATAAGCACAACAGTAATCTAAAAATAAACACAAGAATAAATTATATTGGGTGCATCTCATTAAGCCAATATAAAATCATAACATAGGAATAATCACTAAATCACATAAGGGAATCAGGATCAGATCAAATCACCAAGAACATAATGAGTCCTCAAAACTCAGAATGAAAGCCTCAGAAGGTCTAGCATCACAAGTGAGGTATACTTCCATCCACTACACAATGGCTCTTAGAGCTAGGCATAAGGCATAAACAACTTGTTGATGCAACAACATAATTTAGATCATCTGAAAGGTGTCAACCTCCCATGGGTCCAACCAAATCACAAAAGGAATAGATAAAATATCACATACTACTAAAGCCACATCCATCAAGATGTCATGCAAAAATAAAATGGGAGAGGCACTATATTTTTCCCTTAATTTGAACAAAATGTGTGCTTATTCAATGAGTTTTGCAAAAATAAAAGATAGCATAACATATTATTGTTTTTGCCTTATTTTTTAGTATTTTAAGCTATCTTATTGGTAGGTTTTATTAGAAAATATGAGATTGACATGGGTAA
Source organism: Thuja plicata (assembly GCA_018584345.1). NCBI lineage: Eukaryota > Viridiplantae > Streptophyta > Pinopsida > Cupressales > Cupressaceae > Thuja > Thuja plicata. Next base: position 3,341,670 of record MU227974.1, on the reverse strand, counting down.
ATTTCATGTTGGCATATACACATGTGAAAGTGAAATTTGAAACAAACATGTCATTTGCATTTTGTGCTACAATGTGAATTGTGATAAGATGAAATGAGAAATTATGTATAATGTATGATATTATTATGTACTCCCTTGTCAATATGAGAAAATGAGTACCAATGCATATGTTGGGTGTTGTGTAAAACTAGTATTTGTATTATGTGCTTATTGGGTGACATAATAAAGCATCCATTCATGGAAGCTATGTTTTGTATATGGTTATGGAATAACAGTACCCCTTATGTGTTTTTCACTTGTTTGTTACTATAGACACCTAAGTTTATTTATTTAATTTTAATCAAGTTTAGTTCTCTCTTATGCATTATAAATTAAATAATTATATACTATACTTTATTTATGTCACCCTGCTAGCTTAATTAATTTAATTAATTAGCCATAGTCCAATTAATCTAATGGAAACCAATAACCATTTATTTAATTAAATCCTCCTTTCTCTATTAATTTAAATAAACATATTTGTCTATTTAAATTAATTCATTTTATCTCTTTTCCTCCATTTGGTATTAAATAATTTATTTAATTTCATTTAAGCACATGGATCCTGATTTTAACCCTTACCTAACCACTCTCTAACCACCTAACACATGCTTCTAACTTAACCCAACCAACTTCCACATACTAATCGTCACTTAACTAAGGAAATACCTTTATATACTTAATTAACCCCTCCACTCATTCTCTCTCCTCCCATCACATCCTCCTAATAACCCCAATTTCGCACTAATCCAAGCCTAGTCCTCCCCTAATCATTTGCACAATCCTAATTAAAAAAATATTATCCTTCAAATTCAACCATGTCATTTTTCACCCTTGAATGTGTTACAACTAGCAGTTGTCATTGCAGCAAAAGATTGATCTATTAATGTCCGATATAACCACCAGACATATAGAAGACATAGGAGGCGGTTAAGCCATGTCACAAACCATTGTTAGACTAAAAAACCAAGGAGAAAAAGGGCACAATCATTCTTTCTCACCATTGTAACAATCCCCCCAGCACAATCGTGGGGTTTGAACCTGTGACCAAGCTCTAATACCCCATATTAGGCCAAAAAGGAGGCAAGTACAACTAAGAGGGGGGGTGAATCAATTGTAAAAACCTAATACTTTTAATTTCACTTTAGCCACTTAGATCTTAAAGATAAAGAGTAATGCAAGATCCACAACATATAACATAGAATACCAAGATTTGTTTTCAAGGAAACCTCATTAAGGGAAAACCCAGATGGGAATCAAACCCACAAGATGAATGTACTCTTCTAAAAGTATTGCCTCTTAAAACAAAAATAGAGAAACAAAGGATGAACTAGAAACCACATGCTTATAGCCCATTCTGTAGGCTCACTTCCCAGAGCTCACTTCTCACAATACAATCACAGATCTGGCCCTCAGTTGGGTTCATCAATCTATCTTCAATTGCAACAGGGTGGACATACATTCCATTATAACTGAACTGACAAATAGCATCTCCAATGCCAATATAGTTCTAATGAATTACAGAATCTTCCTTAAATGAAGAATACAAGTATCATCAATTCTCCTTACATTCTCAAATCTCTCTCTCTTCACACAAATACAAAATTATCTCTCATTTATACCGATTACAAATAATAATCAACCACTAGGTTAGCTAAGACCTATTACAACAAAAGATATAAACATTATGCTCAATCTTCAAAGTGATCCAAATCAAGTCAGCTAAGACTTATATAGGACTCAAATCTTCAACCATGAACATTATAGCATATCACCAAAGAAACATCAACATGTTACTCCATCTAGTCAGCTAAGACCTAAATGAATAAACTTCAACACGCTACCAAGACAACAAATCCGATCACCTCAAATAATGTAGTCCAATAGCATGATCATCACATGAACCAAGAACACAAACAAGAAACATGAATACCATTCAAACTCATCTTCATCTTTGATCAACAAGAACACTATGATATCAAACTCTATCACAACAAAAGATAGCTTGTCATACTCTGAATCATGAACAACACTACTTGTGAACACAATGATAAGGAACCATGTAATCACCAGGTTCACAAACTCTGAAACATCAAATCCAATACATACCGAAACAAATACTCATCCACTGTACACAATAACATTGTAACATCAAAAACCAAAAACTCAATCATACCTAACTCAAATTATCATCGAAACTTTTGTGAACCTCTGTAGATCAACTATAGACATGTTTGAACAATACCTCATGATCGCAAGTCAAGATCTTCAACACATCACCTGAACAACTAAAATATTCTTCACTAAACATATTGAACACACACTCTAAAACAACAATTAGTATGTTGACATCAATGAAAAATATTAATGTGAGCACACCCAAGTACCAAACTCTGACATGCTTAACAATCTTCCAACAATCTCCCCATTTGGCATTGATGGCAACATGCAAAGTAAAAAACTGATCAATGCACAAAGACATTAATATATCCACTTGATCACTCTAAATATCTAGCTTCAACACAATCTCTCCCAAGCATAATCACCTCTATTTTTTACACAATCTACCCCTCTTTGACATCAATGTAAAAGGACCAAAGATATCAAAAAGAAATGAACTCACCTCAAAAGTAAAAAATAGAAAAATCTTAGTACCAAACCATAATAACTATAAGAGTGGTCCCCCTGAGGAGTAGTCCCCAAACTCATCAATCTAGTGTATACCATTCTGATAGATTTTCTAGACTAATGTCATCCTCATCATCATTATTTATGATCAGGAGGGGCTATCACCCCTATCTTTTCCCTGAGATACAAATATGTATCCTTCAAAAGAATCTTTATAAAGATATCAGCAATTTGTTCCTTAGAAGACACAAATTCCAGTTTCACTAACTTTTTCCCTCAAGACATGATACTTAATAGATATATGCTTTGTATTTTAATGTAACATGTGATTCTTTGAGATATTTATAGCACTAGAGTTATCATAGTGAATAACAATAGGTTCTTCAATGTTTATCCTTATATCCTTCAACATTGTCTTCATCCAAGAAGCTTGATTACAATTTATTTCAACAACAACATACTCAGCCTCAACAATAGACTGAGAGATACAATCCTTCTTATTACTAGTCCAAGAAACTAGTCTCTTTCCCAAATAGAATGTACAGGTCCACTAGTACTTTTCCTATCATCCACATTACCTACCCAATCAACATTAGTGTATGCACATAGGGTTGAGTCATCATCTTTTCCATGCCATAATCCATAGTCAAATGTACCCTTCAAGTATTTGAAAATTCTCTTGATAATAACCATATGTGATTCCTTTGGTTAAGCTTTAAATCTTGCAGCAATTCCAATAACATTTGATATATCTAGTCTAGAATGAGTTAGATATTGCAATACTTTGATCATAGATCTATATAATGTATAATTAGAACAAGGGGAATCATCATCCTTAGCTAACTTGCAACCATTAACCATAGGAGTTCCTACCAGTTTTGAATCTTCCATATTGAATTTCTTCAACAAATCTCTAACATACTTGGACTGTGTAATAAAAATTACTTTATCCAATTGTGTAATTTGCAATCCAAGAAAGAATTTCATCTCACCTATCATAGACATCTCAAATTATTTTTTCATTTCATCAGAAAAACCTCTACTCAACTCATCGTTACCACCAAATATAATATCATCAACAAATACTTCAACAATCAAGATATTATCATCAATTATTCTAAAATATAAGTTACTATTTGTGGCACCCTTGCTAAAACTAATCTTTGTCAAATATATGTCTAATATAGCATACCAAGCTCTAGGAGCTTGCTTTATTCCATACAAGGATTTATGAAATTTACAATCCATATTTCCTTCCTCGGTTAGAGTAAAACCATCATGCTTCTTAATATAAACATCTTCCTCTAGTTGACCATTTAAGAATGTAGACTTAACATCCATCTGATAGACTTTAAATTTTCTGTAAGTTGGAAATGCAAGAATTAATCTAGTAGCTTCAAGTCTAGATATAGGGGAAAAGGTCTCTATAGATTCAGTACCTTCCATTTTTGAATATCCTTTGCATACCAATATTTCTTTGTTTTGAACCAGTTTACCATCTTCATTTATCTTGTTTTTGAATACCCATTTAGTACCGATCACATTTTCATCAATAGGTCTGGGAACAAGAATCCAAGTCTTGTTCTTCTCAATCTAATCAAGTTCTTCTCTCATTTCTTTCATCCAAATCTCATCATTACATGCTTCTTTTACAACTTTAGGCTCAAATTCAGATAACAAACATGTTTCATCCTTAGAAATTATTCCTCTAGCTTGAGCACCTGTATTCTTATCACCATAAATGACATCTTTAGAATGATTAATCCTTACATACCATATATTTTTTGGTTTAGGCTTTTTAGCTGACCCTTTGGTGTCAATATCCACTTCATTTTCCATAGGTTCTTTCTACTTTTCCGGTCCATCTTGATTCTGATTTTGCACTTCCATGTCATATTCATCTATGTCATACCAGAAAGTTCTTTATGATCTTTTCATATTATCATCAACTCTGACATTTTCACTTTCAACAATCTTATTTAGTTTGCATTTATAAAATTTACATGCTTTATTCTTTGTAGAATATCCAAGAAATATTCCTTCATCACTTCTAGGATAAAACTTTCCAATATCCTCATCTCTCTTAATATATCATTTACTTCCACAAATTATAAATTATTTCACTATAGAAATATGACCATACTATAGTTCATAAGGAGTCTTACCGGTTCCCTGCCTAATCTGTACTTGATTGAAATTATATTATGTGGTGCACATTTCTTCTCTCTAGTAGATCTGCAAAACTTTTCAATCAATCATCATAGTCCTAGCTATGTCTAGGATAGTCATATTCCTTCACTCTGGAACACCATTCTTTTGTGGGTTTCACGGAGCATAATTTTGTCTCTTTATCCCATGTTCTTCACAAAATGCATAAAAATCACTAGATGTAAATTATCCAACTCTGTCTGATCTTAGGCACTTTAATGTTTTTCCAAATTTTGTTTCTACCATAGCCTTGAATATCTAAAATTTTTGAAAGGTTTCTGATTTCTCTTTCAAAAATGTAAACCACATCATTCTTGAATAGTCATCAAAAAATAGCATAAAATATATATCACCATAATAGCTTCTTGTATTAGTAGGACCGCATAGATCTATATGTACCTGTGAAGGTGGAAAAAGGGATCTCCACCACTTTGTTGTGAAGGGTGGAAAAAAGGGATGTGTGTTTTAATGTTAATTCCCTTGATTCCCTTAAACCTACTTTATATTTAATTGAAGTTTGTATTGAAATGTGTATTAAGAGGAAAATAAGATGTTCCACCTTTATCCTCAAATGCACAAATGAAAGATCCAAATTGATCAACCCAAAAGAGGGATTAATGCACAAGTAAATCAACCATTTGGAAATGAAAACAAAGAGGGAGATCTTAAATTCTGTTAATTGACAATGTAGATATGATAGATTATAATAATTGAAAAGGATGAGAAGAAAAACCAACCTTAAAGTATTGCAGATCCAAAAAATGTTGTTTTTTAAGGTCTGTAGACTGATCCTGGAAAATCCAAAGGATGACTTGGAACAGAAACGTAGAGATGAACAAAACCCAGAAATATTATTCTGATCTTACACCGTCTTTTGAAAAAGGTTGACCTTGACCCACAAATGTCACCCCTGACCCAATAATCTTGACCTTGACCTACATAGCCTCGACAAAAAATCTGTTCGCGGAGCCTGAAAGAAAGCCGAAAAGGGTATTCAGATCTGAGTCCAAATCCATAGTCCTGAACCTATACCTACAAGAAAAAGAGGTTTGTTTTTTTGTGGGGGAGATGTTTTACTTAGTCAAACCCCAATCTAGGAACTAACCTTGAAATCAATAAAGTATAGAATGCTATCAAGTAGTAGAATTGAATCTAAGAATGAAGCTATGATATTGAATAGATATGCAATTGTAATTCAAATGTAGCAAGTATGTAAATATGAAAGCTTGGATTCAATAGAAACCATAAACCTCCATGATTGTATGCTTGAAATCGACCTTGAAGAGAGTGAATAATTCTTGAGGATGCACAAAGGATTTTGAAGGAAGATCACACCACCATTATGGCTAGATCTAGGGTTTGAATGATGAATCTTGAATGTTGGAACCAAATCCCTTCAAATGGCTTGAAAACTTGAATCCTTGATCTTCAATGGAGAGCTTGAATGCTTAAGAAGAAGACTTGAACATCTTGAAAGCTTGAGAACATATAGAAAAATGGATGCTTGAACCTTTTGCTTCTTGACAAAATCTTGGTTAGAGATTTTTGCACTTAGAAGACTTATACTTAGAGAAAATGAGAGAGAAAGGCTTTCTTTTATATGAAACTAGGGAAAAATATTCTAGAGAGGCCGACATAGGATAATTAAATTCCAATTGGACCCATTCCCCTAGAAGAGGACCTATATTAAATATAATTTAGGATTTTCCACTTCGGAACCCAAAATAGCTAACCCGGAAGCAGGAAAAATGAATTTTTGATGACCTCCGGAAGCCGACAAGCTTCCAGATTTGGAAGGGGACCTAGGTCAAGGTCAAGGTCAATCTTGACCCAAGGGGTCAAAACCCCTAGAAAAATTTCCAGGTGGGATAGAAGGTGCCTAGAGAGGCCCAATCAGGGTCCTAAACAGGCACAGAAGCAGGAGATGATGCAAAATTGATGGGAAAGTATATGGTGGTAAAAAACATCCCCTAAGGAGGGCTAAACTTTCTTATCATGGAAGTGCTTCCATTTTAAGATGATACAGTACCAAATCCAACAATCCATTTAAATAGTATGTCTTATTCTTAAAAGTAGATCTAGTCAATTTACCCAATTGAAATTCTTTACACATGTTGTTAGGCTTCATCAGTTTAGGAAAATATCTTACAACATTAGTAGTGCTAAATTTCACCATATTATCCAAGTTCACATGATAAAATATTATATTCCATAACCAGTTGTCATCAATATTAACAATCAAACATTTATTCTCAACATTTTTAAAATGAAATAGGTTACCAACAGTTTGTGTACCTAATGCAATAAGATTTCATATACTTCCAATGATCTTGCAAATTCCATCCATGAATTCCAATTTGTAACCTTTATCCAATAGTTGTCCAACACTCAAAAAATTATGACTTAAACCTTCAACATACAAGACATCATCAGTACTATTTTTATCATTAAGAGTGATAGATCATTTTTTGTTAATTAAATAGGGATCATTATTACTAAATCTAACAACACCACCATCATAGTCCTCAACCTTCACAAACTTATCCTTATCACCATTCATATGATGTGAGCATCCACTATCAATGAACCATTCATCTCTTTTAAAGACTCATTAAACCAATTCTATTTCTTAATTAGGGTTATCTTCTTTAATAGCAATAAACACAATTTATTCCTCACTAGCACCATACTCATCATTAGTCACACCTTCTTCAACAACATAAAAAAAAAATATGACCCTTAGGATGATCTTTCCTTGTCTCTAATATCCTTGGAGTTTTTTTTCAGACATATAGATGCAATATGACCAATCTTATTGAAATTGAAGCATTTCAAAGGTAACTTTCCTTCATACTTATCGGATCCCTTAAGTAGTCTTCACGCAATCAAAGTGTATTCATCTCATAGGAACAAAATCTACCTGCCAAAGCTTCTCTTTAAATCTCTCAAATAATTCTCAATTCCTCAATAGCAGAAACTTTCTCACTAAAAAATGGGGGCAAGGATCTCAGAATCTTGTCTACAACTTCATTGTCTATCAAGGTACCACTAGCACATCTGATTGTTCAAACTAGATCATTTACTCTTTGAAAATAGACTGAGGAAATTTTGCCTTCACTCATATTCATATCTTCATATTTTTCTTTTAAACCCTAAAAATTATCTTGGTTAACATATGTATCACCATCATAAATAGTTTCAAATTTTTTCTATTTCTCATGTGTAGTCCTTAATCCATAAATGTAAGAATATTATTAATCAGATAAGGCATTGATCAAGGTCTCCTTGCTATCATGTTCTTGAATTTCTTCTTTTCATCTCTAGTAGTATTTGTTAGTTCATTTGGAATAGCATAAGGCTTCTCAGTGATCTGTCAATATTCATATTTTGTCCCCATGCATATCAAGTAATTAGTCATTTGTTCCTTCCAAATCAAATATTTATTTCCATCTAACGTCGGACTTTCCTTTATTATAATTTCCATGACAGGTCTCCTTCAAGTGGTCAAGCTTCTTCAAAAGGACTATTCTCTGATACCACTTATTACAACTAGTAGTTTTCGTTGCACTAAATGATAGACATGTTAATACCTGATACAACCACTAGACATATAGAAGATACAGGAGATGGTTAATCCAAGTCACAAACCACCACTTCGCTGAATAACCAAGGAGACCAATGGCAGAATCATTCTCTCACCATTGTAACAAAATTCTCTCACACCCTCTTACACATTTGTCCCCTCCAAGTAATATTCTATTCATTCTCCCCACTTCTCCAAATCCCTTCACATTCTCCAATATTCCCTTCACAATCCCCAAAATGGTCACATTCTCTAAAGTTGGCCTTTGGAATGTGAGATAAGAAATTCCTTTATGGAAAATCTACTCCAACTTCCAATGTCCTCTCATCCTCTCCCATTGTGAAACTTGTCACAATACTATGCATTTGAAAAAGAACAATTCATGTGCTCTCTCTTCGATGCATCTTGACCCTTCTTCACCACTCAATCATAGTTGTATGTTTACCTTTCACAATACTATGGAAAATCTACTATGGATGCATCTTGACCCTTCTTCACCACTCAATCATAGTTGTATGTTTACCTTTCACAATACTCAAGAAATGCCTTTATGGAAAATCTACTCCAACTCCCAATGTTCTCTCATCCTCTCCCATTGTGAAACTTGTCACAATACTATGCATTTGAAAAAGAACAATTCATGTTCTCTCTCTTCGATGCATCTTGACCCTTCTTCACCACTCAATCATAGTTGTATGTTTACCTTTCCTCAAGCCTATAAATTGAGGGTCCCATTCCTTTGCAAATAATCTCTCCACATTTGAAGATTGAGCATAACTAAGTGAGCACGCATCTAATCCGATTGGACAAATCTAATCAACAAGGGATTTTGCATATGGTTTTGTGTGAGGTTTTCACAAGCTTTTCATTTAGTATTTGTTCTCTTTTCTTGTCTTATCACATATGATGTATTGATTTTATTTGTGTGGGTGTTCTACTAATTTAGGCGTTCTATTTTGAACCACTATTTTCCTCACATACAGTTACCCTACTGAGTGCCAACCCTTGAGTTGTTTACAATTTAAAAGGGTATTAATATTACCAATTCCTCAGGTAGAATGATCAATGTATAAATAATAGTGGCACGAATATACCTTAGCTGCTACTACTTGAGGGATTAAGTAATCAATGCTTTCCCTATAACTCAATATGTAAAGGGTTTGTATACTATTATCATTACCATTTTCTTGGGTAAAATGGATGGTGTACGAGTAATGGCAGCACAAAGTGACCTTAGCTTCTACTACTCAAGGGAGGAGGTAAATACTTCTCCTTATGATGGATCCATATATATGGTTCATAATTTCTTAGCCCAATCCTCATAGTTTTGAGCATAATACCAGCACTCGATAAGAAATTCTATGGATAGATATATGATATATGTTAGGAATAATAGTCCACAAGACAATTGAGAGGGGGGGTGAATCAGTTGTGATATAGATTTTTAAACTTTATACTTTATAAACCAAATCTGCAAATGTAAATGATAACACAGTAATAGACAACACCAAAACACAATATTTGTTGTTGAGGAAACCCAGTTAAGGGTAAAACCCCGAAGGGAATTAACACCCACAAATAATGTACTGAGAGTATAGTATCCCTGTTAAAAGATATTATCCCTATTAGGAGCTTGTTACAACATTACAGTACACAGTCCCTGTTAGGAGACAAACCCTATTAGGAGTCAAAGGAAATAGTAGTTTCACTGCCAAGGAACACTTCCCAAAGAAGGTTAAAGCCATCCTCAAGGATTTATAATCCGCACAAGTGTATAAAGAAAATACACAATCAGAGAACTATCTTCCAGCAACTCTTTTTGCTTGATTAGTTCCAATAAAGTATCAACTCTACTTACATCTAGTAGTCAACAAGCTTCGGATCTTTCACACATTCCTTCTCTTCTTTTCTCTATCACACTTCTCCACAAGAATATGTCTTCCATATATACCCTTACACAATAGCTTATTAGGTCAGCCAATTAAGATTTCCTAATACATAATTAATTAGGTCGGCCAATTAAGGCTTTCCATCATAAAAATAATTATATATCCCCTTGCTAAGATACACACAGTATCTAAGACAAGTATACAACATTTAAAATTCATTACATATACTTCCAGATCTGCAATTCATGCTCACAATTAATTCCACATGCTACATCTCTGAAGTCAGCTAGGAAATAGGTCTTCTCCATAGTACATGCCACAACTGACATCATCGTTCTTCAATCAACAATCGAACACAACCCATTACTCTAACATATGTTGGTTGTCCATCAGTAAGCTAGAAAGTTTTGAAATATCTCCATCAGAAAGATATACCCGAAACACAGAGACCTACTCTATCCAGAATCACTACTGCAGTCCAAAAAAATAGTCTTCACCAAATGAACTGTAACATCCACAAAATGTAACATAAATTCAAGTGACCTTAGGAGTAAGGTCAAGACACATATTTCTACATGAATCCAACTTCGATCCTTCTAAATCATCCGTACAGTGTCCGTACACTCATTGCAATTAACTAGTCAGTCTATCTTCTCCATAGAAATATATGTTGACATCAGTGACAAAACATGAATATCAACAGCATGATCAATAACCAAAACTGATATCATCTTATAATCTCCCCCTTTGGAATTGATGGCAACATATGGGAAAATCCATATGCATCGACCCAAAAGTACTCTCTCTCAATACAATCTTCTCAATATCCTCAACATAAATTTCCCCAGAATAATAGGGATTTTTTCATAGATTCCTTCCCCCTTTGGTAGCAATGGAAAAGGGTTCCATAGTTCACCTGTAGTCTCCTATAAGATGTAGCTTTTTCAAATCTTCATGTCCAATCAGCTAGGTGAAAGATCACCTAAATGTACTCCAGTATTTTATGTGATCACTCCTCCTAAGGAGTAGATCCATACATCAAGTCCAGAGAATGATATGGCTCTAAGATTCACTGGATTGATGCACATTTGCATCTTTTAGTTTTCACTGGGAGGGGTCATCACCCTAAACGTGCCTCTAAGATATTCAAAAGCATCTTTTGCCAAAGGTTTGGTAAATATATCTTCTATTTGTTCCTTTTTGCTAATATACTCCAGTTTGATCTCTCTGCCTGCTACCTTCTCCCTTAAGAAATGATACTTGATGGAAATGTGTTTTTTCTTTGAACGCATTACAAGATTCTTTGACATATTCACTATACTGGTGTTATCACAATGGATAACCACTATTTCTTTGAAAATTATTCTGATGTCCTTTAGCATTTGTATCATCCAAATAACTTGTGTACAATTTATTATAGCAACAACATACTCTGACTCAACACTAGATTGAGCAATACAATTCTTCTTCTTGCTCAATCAAGAAACTAACCTTTTTCCAAGGAAAAATGCTCCGCCACTTGTGCTCTTCCTATCATCTATATTACCTGCTCAATCAACATCAGTAAAAGCCTGCAATGTAAAATCATCAGATTTTTCATACCATAATCCATACTCTGTTGTTCCTTTCAGATATCTGAAAATTCTTTTCATAGTAGAAAAGTGTGTCTCTTTAGGATCTGCCTGATATCTAGCCACAATTCCAACTGCACTGGTAATATCTGGTCTAGTGTGTGTCAAATAGTGTAGACCTCCAATCATTGACATGTACTTAGTCTACCCAACACTTTGAGTCTCATCACTTTTAGTTAGTTTGTTCCCTATTACCATGGGTGTACCAATAGTTTTACAATCTTCCATTCCAAACTTCTTCAACATTTCCTTAAGGTACTTCGTCTGAGACAAATATGCCATTTTTGATCTGATTAATTTGTAAACCAAGAAAAAATTTCATCTCACCAATCATTGACATCTCAAACTCATTCTCCATTTCTTTAGCAAACTTCTTACTCATATTATCATTGCCTCCAAAAATGATATCATCAACAAAAAATTCTATAATTAAGATTCCATCTTCATTAGCTCTTAAATACAAATTATTGTCTGCATTACCTTTTCTAAAAGCAAGATGAAGTAGATGTTTATCCAGTCTTGCATACCATGCCCTCGGTGCTTGTTTCAGTCCATACAGTGTCTTCTTCAATCTATAAACCATGTTTTCATCATCTGTCAAAGGAAAACCATCAGGTTACTCAATGTACACTTCTTTTTCTAGATCACCATTCAAGAATGCCTATTTCACATCCATCTGATACACTTTGAAGTTTTTATGTGCAACATAAGCAAGGAATAGACTCACAGCTTCCATTCTAGCAACGGGTGTAAATGTTTCTTTGTAGTTTATGCCTTCTTGTTGTGAGTAGCCTTTACATACCAGTCTAGCCTTGTTTCTTACCACTGTGCCTTCCTCATCCATTTTTTTTTGAAAACCCACTTAGTGCCAATCACATTCTTGTTCTTAGGTCTTGGAACCAAATCCCAAGTATTGTTCTTCTTTATCTATTCTAGTTATTCTTTCATGGCTTTAGTCCAAGATTCATCTTTACATGCTTCATTAGTAGTCTTGGGTTTAGCTTGAGAAATCAAGAAGATCTCATCTCTAACTTTAGATCTAGTCATCATGCATTTTCTTACATCACCAATAATTTGATCTTCAGGATGGTTTTTCTTAACATACCTTGGAGTCTTTAATGTCTCAGTAGCTTCTGCCTGTTCTTCTTCCTCAATCACATTCTCAATCATCAAGGGTCCTTCAAGTTCAACAACAACTTCTCTTGATTTTATAATTTGACCACAATCATACATTCTTTCTTGAATTTGAAATTTCTCATCTATCCTCACATTGGCACTTTTAATTAGTTTCCTTAGTCTCAGATTGAAACATTTATATACTTTACTTTTAGTGGAATAACCAAGAAAGATTCCTTCATCTCTTCTAGCATCAAACTTTCCTATCTCATCGTCTCTTTTGATATAAAATTTACTACCAAATATTCTAAAATATTTCACAGTCAGTGTATGATCAAACCATAATTCATAAGGAGTTTTATTTGTACCTTCTCTTATCTAAATTTTGTTTAATGTGTACATAGCAGTGCCAACTACTTCTCTCCAATGAACATGTGATACATTTCCTTCCAGCAACATAGTCCTAGCAGCATCTAATATAGTTCTATTTCTTCACTCTACTATCCCATTCTGTTGTGGAGTTCTAGGAGTTGAAGTATGTCTATGTATTCCATCTTCTTCACAATATGTATTAAACAGTTCTGATGTAAACTCTCCTCCTCTATTTAATCTCAAGCATTTCATCTTTAAACTAGGTTTATTCTCAAATTTTGCCTTGAATATTTTGAATTTTTCAAATGCCTTAGATTTCTCTCTCAGGTATGTAACCCACATCATTCTAGAAAAGTCATCAACAAAAATTATAAAATACCTTTCACCATAGTATGATCTTGTTCTTGTAGGACCACAGAGATCTGTATGCACCAGATCCAAATTTCCTTTTGTTGAATAGGCTTTTCTCTTGAAGGTGCTTATAGTTTGTTTCCCCATAAAACATTCTCTACACATAGTGTTAGATGGCTTAAAAATTTTAGGTAGATCTCTTACTGCTTTTGTCATACTTTCCTTCACAATGTTGTCAAAATTAAAAAGACAAAATCTTTTGTGCCATAACTAGTTGTCATCAACCTTTGCAATAAAAAAAGAAGCTTCAGATGTGTTTAGTTTAGATACATTACCTCTGGATTTAGTACCAGATGCTATCAAGTCTCATATTTTTCTCTTGATAGTACGCTTTCTATTTATGAAGTTTATTTGATAACCCCTATCCACTAGCTATCCAACACTCAACAAATTTTTCTTAAGTCCATCAACAAGTAATACATTGTCAGTGTTAGTCTTTCCATCCAAAGAAATAGATCCAACTCCAATAATAAGTTTAGGAGTATTGTCACCAAATCTGACAACACCACCATATTTTTTCTTCAATCTCATAAACTTATTCCTATCTCCAATCATATGATGTGAACAACCACTATCTATGACCCATTCAGAATTATTTTCAACTTGAGATACTAATGTTTTTTCCTCATGCATAGGTGCATCATATTTTATAGAAATGAATCCAATTTCATCAAATTTATCATCCTCACCATCAGATATTCCTTCACTAGCATAATAACATTCCTTATCCTTTGAGAACTTAGACTTGAAAAACTTAGGTTTGTGCTCTGGAATTCTTGTAGGACATCTAGATGCAAAATGACCGATCTTGTTACATGAAAAACATTTCAAAGGTAATTTTCCCTCAAACTTACCCTTACCTCTCTTTTCTCTTCTAGAAATCAGTGCAACAATTTCATCTAGATTTCTTTCATTTTCCTATATCTATTCCCATTCATCAGCATAGGCTCCAAGTTCTTATTTTAGATCACTACTTCTTATGCTTGCATTTCCAGATAAGGTCTTCTTGTTCTTGTGTATGGTTTCCTTGAATGCTGACTCTACTTTAGGTAAAGTGTCTCCCAATTATGTAGCCTCAAATTTAGTTAGTTTTCAAATCAAAATCTCTCTGGTGAAGTTCAGTGTCAAAGATATGATCTCCTCTATAGCCTATACTTTGGTTCTATATGCAGGTGTCAAAGATCTAAGAATCTTTGCAATTACTTCTTCCTTACTGTAAGTACCTCCAGAGTTCCTAATACTAGTAAATACCTCAATATTTATCCATGCATATGCTCTAAAATTATCATCTTCTCTCATCTTCAATGATTCCATCTTTGTTTTCCAGTTCTGTAACTTTGCTTTCTTTGTAAACTTGTCTCCAACATACAATTCCTCCAGTCTTGTCCAGATCTCATGTAAAGAGTCCAAGTCCTTCACTTCATTGAATTCTCCTTCTGATAGTGTGTTGATCAGAGACTCCCTTGCAACCATATTGTATGAAAATAGCTTCTTTTCATCTTCAGTAGTCATGTCCAACCCATCTTCAATTTATACTGCTACATTCTTCTTTGTGATCATCCAGTAGTCAATTCCTATACATAGCAAATGTGTTCTCATCTTGTTCTACCAACTGTCAAAGTTTTTAGGATCAAACTTTGGAATATCCTTCATGTATTAAGTCATCTCCAGGATCACCTCAAGTTGTTAAAATTTCTCTCTGAGGACTAGTAGCTCTAATACCAATTTTTAGGAATAACATTCCACAAGACAACTAAGAGGGGGGTGAATGAGTTGTGATATAGATTTTTAAACTTTATACTTTATAAACCAAATCTACAAATGTAAATGATAACATAGTAATAGACAACACCAAAACACAATATTTTTTGTCGAGGAAACCTAGTTAAAGGTAAAACCTTCATGGGAATTAACACCCACAAATAATGTACTGAGAGTATAGTATCCTTGTTAAAAGATATTAGCCCTGTTAGGAGCTTGTTACAACATTACAGTACACAGTCCCTGTTAGGAGATATACCCTGTTAGGATTCAAAGGAAATAGTAGGCTCACTTCCAAGGAACACTTCCCAAAGAAGGTTAAATCCAACCTCAAGGATTTACAATCTGCACAAGTGTATAAAGTAAATACACAATCAGAGAACTGTCTGCCAGTAACTGTCTTTGCTTGATTAGTTCCAATGAAGTATCAACTGTGCTTGCATCCAGAAGTCAAAAAGTTTCACAGCTTTCACACATTCCTTCTCTTCTTTTCTCTATCACACTTCTCCATAAGAATATGTCTTCCATATATACCCTTACACAATAGCTTATTAGGTCGGCCAATTAAGATTTTCTAATACAAAATTAATTAGGTCGGCCAATTAAGGCTTTCCATCATAAAAATAATTACATAGCCCCTTGCTAAGATACACATGGTATCTAAGACAATTATAAAACATTTAAAATTCATTACATATACTTCCATATCTGCAATTCATGCTCACAATTAATTCCACATGCTACATGTCTGAAGTCGGCCAGGAAATAGGTCTTCTCTAGAGTACACACCATAGCTAACATCATTAGTCTTCAATCAACAATAGAAAACAACCCATTACTCTAACACATGTCAGCTATCCATTAGTAAGCTCACATGTTCTGGAATATCTCCATTAGAAAGATATATCCAAAACATAGAGACCTACTCTGTCCAGAATCACAGTTGCAGTCCACAAAACTAGTCTTCACCAAATGAACTGTAACATCCACAGAATGTAACATAAAGTCAAGAAACCTTAGGAGTAAGGTTAGGACACATCCTTGTACATAATTCCAACTTTGATCCTTCTGAATCATCTGTACACTCATTCCAGTTAAGTAGTTTGTCTGTCTTCTCCATAGAAATATATGTTGACATTAGTGACAAAACATGAATATCAACAACATGATCAGTAACCAAAACTGATATCATCCAACAATATATGGATATACGCATTCCTATATGGTCTAGCATGTGGAGGGAGATTTTCCCCCATGTTTTGATAGATATCATACATGTACATGTTTTGACATGATGCAATGAGTACGATTCCACACCCCGCTAATGTTTTGACACAGTGAGATGTAATGATGTCATTTTGCTAATAGTAGAAATTTGAGCTTGAGGACATGATTCCACATACATAGATACGTGAAGGTGCATTATATGTATATTATGTATTCCTACTTGATGCAAAGTGATATGGAGACTCTTTAATGATTGTAGAGGGTAACCCATGGTTTCTCGGTTGTTTAGGCATTGATAGCCATATGGGTGGGCCCTAAACATATATATATTTGGCTACAATGATGAATTGTATGAGATATCTCTATGTGGGTGTGCTCTACACATGTCTTCCCCATAAGCAAAATTTTCATGCAATATACGAGTAGTGTGTTCCTTCTTTGCTTGGTGTGTGGTCATGTTATTTGTGTTAATGTTCTCATTTTGTACCACCCAATGTGGGATGTTTATGAGGTGAAAACCCTATGCCATGTGGATAGTGTGCATTTGGTGCACCACATCATGGCATATTGCAATAAATGGATGTTCCTACCTCCTTCCTTATTTGGTGGCTAGGTTTTATTTACATGGTAATGTAATTGTATAAAATAAGGCAACGAATAATTGAATGAATAATTGAGAGGAGGGTGAATTAGTTGTTCCTAAAAATTTGAACACTTGATTCTAATCTTAATGAGTTAAGATTGCATGCATGAATTAGAAACACATCCAAAACACATAGCATAGATATTTTTATTGTGGAAACCCAAATGGAAAAAACCACAGTGGGGCTTGGACCTTTAATAAGTCAATACCTTGTTATAATTATAACTTATTACAAATGAGGAATTCACATTCATTCATGCACACTTTATAGAGATAACTTCTCAAAATGCCTCTAGCTAAAACCCAAAAGAAGGCTTTCACCTTAGAAGACAACTACAATGGTCAATCAGACAACAATCTGAGATTTTATGAACTAAATAGTAGCATCTATCTTATCCCAAGGTTAGTTATAATGAAGCTCAAAATATATATTTGTTCCAATCCTCTCTGACTCCTTCATATGAGGGATTTGACCTCCAATAGATCTGTACAAATTCTTTACAATAAATCACAAGCATCCACGATCATCCACACACTTGCACAATAACAATTTTTCCCCTAATTCATCAACCTTTATCAATAACTAGGTCAGAAAAATATAAATTTCAAATTTTCAATTCCTCATGCCAAGAATCACAATTCAAATCCATGCTTTACAACCAAAACATAGAAATGATCCTCATCAACACCCTTAAGCTCATAAAACATCCGTAATTTGTGCCTCAATCTTTACAAAAATGTTTTACTAATCAAGTCAGCCAAGAACATAAGAAAATAGCCACTGACTAAAAAATCCAACAAAATTTATAACCACAGTCGATATGAACCACCAAATCAGTAGGCACACAACACAAGAGCATCTGTAGGCATCATGAAGAACACAAAAATATTTGAAGCCACCTAAACCTTCAAATTCATTAACATCTCTCAAGTTGAACCCATGAACACTCTCACATTCAACTGTAACACTTGAAAAATGCCTTGAATATCTCTAGACCACAAACCATCTAAACTAAGGACACATAAGCATGGCTCAAGTCTCCTCCTAGCTGCACAGACAAAATATCAAATTGAAAGTGTACATTGAACCAATCTCTCTCACCTTGTCAACACTTGTAAACAATAAATAAGCTAGTCACCATACTTGGCATCATAACGTATGCAAATATTCATGCACACCTCTGTAACTTGACATGGAAAAAGTATAGGCTCCATACAATATTCCCTCATGTGTGCAACCTCTAACCTTCATTCATTGATTCTCACCAAACCTCTAAGCATATTGCGTCACTAGAAAATAGATATGTTGACATCAATGATAACATATCCAACTTGCCAACAATCCCCCCCTTTGGCATTGATGGAAACATATGATGTGAAAAACAAATAATGAAATCAGAAACTAATAAAACCCCCCTCTGAGATCCACCATCAATAGTACTACCATAAATATAAATCATTAAATCTTTCAAAGTCTCTGTAACATTTGAGGTCCACCATCAACATTACTACCAGAAATATCCACAATATACATCATTATCTTTTAGAGTCTCTTTGACAATGCTTCTTTCAGGATCTCTCTATCTCTTCTCCCCCTAGAAGAAATCTTCCCTTGGTTCCAATCTGATTAAATACTCTTCTCTCTATCAATTTTTCCCCCTTAGATAAGAAATCTTCTTGCTATTTGAATCTTTTTCTTATGTTCAAGTATATATATATATATATATATATATATATATATATATATATATTTCACATGCTCTTCTCCCCATTTGACATCAATGAAAAAGGCATCTCTCTACTCTAATCAATCATGATCTTCTTTGTTAACACCAAATAGAGCTAACAAACTAACTTACCATGCTAATTATTGATGCAGGAGCATCTTGGGATCTTGAAAGCTTGCATCAACCAAAAAAACATTTTCTTTCAGTAGTTAGTCTCCTTGCTTTCAACATAGTGTTTCTTATGGTGATAGATCTGTACTTGTTCTTTTTGGTTGTGGTTGTGGCTATGTGTTCATGGATTTTTGTTGGATCATTTTCTATGATAGAACCTCATTTCATTTCATCGCATGAGATTTATTGTTGTTTCCTTGCGAGACTGTATTTTTTACAATTATTGCAAAGAAGAGGTAAAGATAAGACCAAATCATGGGATAAGATAGTGACCAAATTAAAGGAGAAGTTTCTAGCTATGGACTATCAATTAAGTTTGTTTATAAAGTTGTATAACTTGAAGCATAGATATTTAAGTGTTAAGAGTTATACTGAGGAGTTCTACAAGTTGAACATCATATTTGGTCATGTAGATGATGAAGTTGAACAAGTTTCTCACTACCTTAATGGTCTAAGGATGTCAATTCAAGATGACCTTAGTCTAGTGCAGATTAGGAGTGTGGAAGAGGCTAATAAGTGGGCCTTGAAGGCTAAAGAAAATATTAACTAAAGGAAAGAGAAAAGACAAAGAGGCAGAGGTGGAAGATTTCAAAGAGGTAGAGGTAGATCTACTATAGATCAAAGTACAAATAAGCTAGAGGTTAAGGACATCGATCCATATAGGAAGAATGATAGGAGTTCCTATCAGAATGAAGGGAAATGTAGTGGTGAAAGGAGGAGATTTAGTGGCACTTGTTTCAAATGTGGTGAAGTAGGTCATAGAGCCTTTGTGTTAGGGATTTTTCTTGCAAAAACCTGTTAAAACAGTATGAATTCTCACTCTTGTATATTTTCAATTTACCATATGCAAGTTGGATAATATCCTACTTCTTTTTGAGCTCCACATACTCAGGTAGGTATTACCTTTGAATGATTATTGATTTACAATATCTATTACAGTGGATTAAGTTTATTTCTAATTGCCTTTTATTGTATCAATAAATACAAAACTATGCAAATGACTATGATTAATCTGATACAGAGCTTAATAAGCCAAAGCATTATCTTGACAATAGCAAACAATAATGTGATAAGGATTCTCATCCTTCTTCCTTTTATAGTTCTCTAAACTTAGGAGGGTCAACCGACCCTATTGATTCTCTCTTGAAGGAATCAACAAGCTGAATTGTATACTCTGTAATACAATTGTATGTGGTAAATTTGGCCTTGTTAACTCACCATACACTTCAACATAGTCTTTCTTCACCAAATACACACAAGACTAAATATGAGATTACTCATCCTGCCTATCTGTGTGATTCGACCTGTTGCCTTCTATCCAGACAGGGTTTTTGAAATAGCTCTCAGAATGAGAGTCTCACAACCATAGACCAATCTAGGAATGAAGGATTTTTCTCCATGAATGCAATGCAATGCAAATTTATTCTAAGAATTGAAAGATGCAAGCTTAGTCTAAGACTTGATTTCAATGCAATTATTGTAGAAATTGAAATTAATCTATTGCAAAATGAGATTATTCTATATGAGATTATCAACTAAGACTATGGAAATAATTCAGTATTCTAACAATGCATGAAAAATAAGTGGGGCCTTGAATGAGAGGATGAGAGTTCTTTTATAGACTCAGAGACTATTCAAAATGGAAAGTTTCATCTTTTGAAATAAAACAGATAGAAAAGCCAGTTTAAGATAGAAAGCTTTCTTTAAAAGAATACAATAAATTGTTTTCTCTCTGCTTTAACTATTTTCTTTCTTTCATTTTAACTGTTTTATTTATTTATCAGTTTTCTTTCTTTGATTTTAACTGTTTTATTTGTTTAATCTATTTTCTTTCTCTTTAAAGCACAATTAAAGAGAAGTTTCCAATTCTAAAATGAAGAGAAGATTTTGTTGACAATATTTAATTAATTAAATAAATATGACCTCATAATTGGTTTTTCTCAATTATCTGAATAATTAAATTCAATTATTGAAAATGAGGATATTTATTTAGTAATTAAATATTATTTAATCCCTTTTTATGTGTCTTAGCTAAAGAGGGTGAATTTAATTTAATTAAAGTTCTAGGAATTTATAATTAAATTAATTCGATCATAAGGTTTGTTTAGCCAATAGATATTTAGAAATTAAACATAATGTGTGATTAATGCAGATTTAGGATTTTCTTTATTTGACACTTAGGTCGAGTAGAGTTAGTTAAAATTCAGAATTGCCTAGTACAATAGGACTTTGATGATTCAGAAGAATGACAAATGCAACAAAATTTGTTAGGGTTGCAAGATGCCAATTTTGGGGTGTTACAAAAATTACTTGTAAAGCTATGCTTTCTTATTAATGAAATGTAATTGATTAATTTTTTTATATTGGATGATGAACAATTACTTGGCAAACCAAAAACAAGTGCCTAATCCTATGGGCAATAGAGTCAATCTCAAATGCAAATCCACAATTAGGTGATTAATGGAAATATATGCAACCTAGATAGAATGCCTTACAAACTATCCACTCATTCCTAAAACTTTGTTATCAGATATTAATACCAATATTTAGCTTCCTAGGATCACCTAAAATAATTACTCCTTCCTTGAAGGACCTCACAAATGACTGCACAATTACCTTTTAATTGATATATTTAAATGCCTTGCAAACTAAATATATAAAAGCTTGAACAAAGATAAAAGAAACAACACAAGACATAAAATATAGATTGCAATGTATTTTATTAGTGTCTAACTGCTTCAAAATACATTCAGTAGACCAAACTATACAGAGGCTCAGACAAACTTTTAGTATTCTACCTTGAAGTTATATACCATCATCTTTAAAAAAGTTACAACATGCTCTATATATAGGCTAAAACCATCTTGGAATCCTTTAGAAGTAAGGATGCAACAAGCTTAGGATGGCTTAAGACCTAACCCTAAAAACATGGAAAAGGATAAAAGATAAGAAGAGACCAAGTGGTGGATGGACAAAAATGAAGAATGAAATCTGATTTGATCTTGTCTTCTTGTGATTACTGGCACCTTTGTTTGTATGTGTTCAGGATAGCCTCTAATATTTGTAGCGAGACCTAGTGACCTCCACTACAGGCTAATTTGCACTAGTCTTCAAGATGAATAACCTCCCTATGCTCAAAGAGCAGGTGCCAACTATCCTTCTACTCTTGATCAATAATGTCAAGATCAACAGTGATAGGCTTCTTATTCTTGGGCTTTGTAAGGATATCCCATGTTGTGACATCATCTTCTATTGGCCAATCAAAGCTCTGAACATTTTCTAGTTGTGTCTTCTACATTTCCCACCTAGCATCCGTAATGTTCTTGACATCTGTTATGAATTTTTTGAAATCTATTTCTACCTTAAAGGCCTCATCTAAGATCTTATCATATCTCTCCATATCTAATTATCCATTGTTAGAAATATATACCTCTTTATTAGGTAATCCAATATTAAATATGTGCTCCATACTCCTAGTGGCTTGATTTGCTATTCCTCTAACCTGATTAATGGTACAAATCAATTGTAGTCAGGCCCAAACATATTTATTCTGGCCTCAATTTGATTTTCCTTGCCTTTGAAAAAGGACAAGGTCACCCTAATTTGTTCTATCTCTTCTCCAACCTAGGTTACAATCTCTGGCAGATCTAATCTCAATAGTTGCAATGATGCTAACCACTCAAATAACCCAGTTCTAACTGACCATGTTGCATAGTAGGGGTTCAAAATTGATACAAAATTGTTCACTTCAACTTGTAAGCCTGGAAATTTACCATAAGCACCATAAAATATATCAACTTTATCTTTTAATATATTTATTATATGTTGCAAAATTTGCATTAAGTCTCCCCAAACAACATCATTATGCTCTTTAATCCCCTGCTCTATTTCTGCTGCAGCATATCATGTATCTTCAGTTTGGATCCCACCATTTGTTCCTTCTTTAGGTGGTGCAGGGGCACCAAGGATCGTTGAGAACACTATGAAGACAACTAGTACAATCATGAATACTTTGAAGACCTTCAAGGAGAACCAGAGGAAAAAGGGGATTAATCACTTTAACTACAATTTATTGGAACCTATTATGTTTTAATGTCATGAAGTGACATTGCAATGTAAGGACTTAGTTTATATCCTTGAAAGGATCAAATGATTGTAAAATGGACCATTAGTGTCCAAGGATGTCTTAGGGTAGGTTAAGGTTGTAGGAGTGTTGAAATTAAGTCTCCTAGGTTTTGACAAACCTTTGGAGTTCTTAGTTTCCAATTAATAAGGTTTTAAAAGCATTTTGATAGTTTAAAAATTTAAATATTTGAAAAGTAACAGCTAATAGCCATTTAGGAGGGAAATGAGGTTTTTACCATCTAAACACTTAACTAATCACTCAAACCAATTCAAAGAGGTTGAGGAAGTTAATATTTGGATGCCTATTTGTAATTGAGACTTTATTGTTTCCATATGGTGGCTGGAGTGTACGGACTCCAATAGCAATATCAATAAAAGACAAGCTTAAATCTGTAATTTGAATGTTCTGTGCATTTTGGATGGTTTAAACATTTATTTTTTTAAGTATTTGGTTGATGGTGGAATAGGAAGAAATCTGATATCATTTGTATGTTCATTCCAATGCATTGAAATTCATTTTCTATGACTGTACTATCATTTCCAGCAAGTTAAAATTTAGATTTTGTGAAGTTTTTCATCTATTTTCTAGTTAGTTTTCAACTTTGATCCTTTCCATGGACTCAAAGGCCTAGAATCCATGGGAGGGGTATACTAACCATGTATGATAAGTTATAAAACTAATCCTTGCAGAGATTTAAAGGAATGAAGTGATCACAGGTTGATTTGGACAAGGGTTTCAAGTGAAATTGATGGCACAAGTGTAGCAGCCATTGATCCATCCAAATAAGGGGTATTTTTTATGATCTGGGTTGTCTTATATTGGAATTTTATTGGTGAATCAACTACTGGTTATGTCTGGAAGTGATTGGAGACAAGACATTGAGGAAGTCGTAGTATTAAGGGCTTGAAAGGAGTGAATTTGGGGGTTTTTGATGTTAATGAAGGTCTTATTCTAATTCCTCTTGTATTTAGGGGTTTTGAGTCATTTAATTCTACTGCCCAAGAGTTGAGCCATTGGTAGAATGTTTATCATATAGTTGCTTCATAAATTGGGGTCTTTTATGCATTTTTAAGGCCATAGTGTGAGGACAGTCATATATGTTCCAAAGGAGTCCATATAACCCTTTTAGTATGTTGTGTAAGAGGATAAAGGGTATCCAAATATGGAATTTATTTTTACAGTCCTGTGGAAAATTTCAAATTTAAGTGCAAATTACTCTCGCTGCAGGGCTACAAGGAAGGCTATTAGGCCTATTGGCAGTTTGGTGAAGAATTGAAGGCTAGGAGAGTTGGATGGGTTTTTAAACATTGAAACCACTTTGATATTTCCTAATACACCCTATATACACCAAATCCATCATTACTTTGTACCTAGGGTAACCTTGGTTGCATTGGGTCTATTTGAGTCATTGTGCTTGTGGAAGCGTAGTTCATTTGTGAACCAAATTTGGCAGCTTACCTTGAAGAGCAGTCCATCACATCATCCAGTGCATCAAGTGGTATCAGAGCCACAAGTAGATCAAGAACCATGTCTGAAGGAGAGGAAGGAGATTTTCCTACAAGGATGACAAACGTGGAGTTGGCAAAGATAGTGAAAGAACAACTGGCAGACAATAGAAAGTTGAAGGCAGCCCTAGAACAAAGAGACAAGGAGAACAATGAGAAGGATAGAATAATGAGAACTATGATGGAAAGGATAGCAGCATTGGAGAATAGGGATAAGAGCATCAGGTTTGATGAAGAAGTAGGAGAGGAAGAAGAAGAAGAAGTACCCCAAGAGGAAGAGCAGTTAGATCCTGAGGATGAGAGGATGGCTAAGTTGGTGAAAGCCATAAAGAATGGAGATTCAAGGGTAAGGAAATAATTACCAATGTATGGAGGGAAGATGGATGATGAGGAACTAATAGATTGGTTTAGTGAAATTTAGAATTGCTTTGAGTGTGAAGGAATAGAGGAGAAGGACAAAGTGAAGATTGCAAAGTCCAGGTTGAAAGGACATGCATTGCTATGGTGGGATTGTGTTCAGACAGAGAGATGGAAGAATTGGAAACCAAAGATCACATCTTGGTATACTATGATGGAAAAGATGAAGGAAAAATGTTTGCCAAAGGATTATAGAGTGCAGTTATACAAGAAGTTGAGAGATTTTAGACAAAAGGATATGGATGTGCAAAGGTACACTAAGGAGTTCCATAAGTTGGATATCAGAATAGGGCATGAAGAAGAAGTGGAAGAAAAGATTGCAAGGTACATGGGGGGGCTAAGGTTCAAAATTCAAGATGAACTTAGTCTTACTACCCCAAGGACAATTGATGAATGCTATCAATTGGCCATGAAGGCTGAAGATAAGATAAGAAGAAGGCATGAGAAGCAGAATAGCACAAGAGGAGGATCTTCTATGAGAGGAAGAGGAGGTAGAGGTACCACTGATTTTCAGAGCAGCAATGACAAAGACAAGCCATACACATTAGATAAAAGATGAGGATATAGAGGAGGAAGAAGTGGAGGAAGAGGAAATGGGATGTTCACAGGAAGATGCTTTACTTGCAATGAAGTGGGTCATCAGTCTTTTAGATGTCCTAAATGGAATGAGGACAAGGGTAGAGATAGGAGTGTGAACTTGATGGAAGAAGACACAAAGAGAGAAGAGAAACAAGAGGCTATTGAAATTCAGCTAGAGGATGGAGAATGCTTATTGATGGGAAGAGGACAGCCATGGCATCCACAAGTGAGCATATTCAGATCAAATTGTTTAATCCAAGGTAAGGTATGTAGACTCATTATAGACTTAGGAGCAAGTCATAATGTTGTGTCTCATGAGGTTTTTAGGAAGTTAAATCTGAAAACTTTTTCACATTCCAAGCCTTATTATGCCACTTGGGTGAATATGGATAATAATTTGTTGGTTAGTGATCAAGTCATGATTGAGTTTTCAATTGGAAAATACAGAGATAGGGTTTTATGTGATGTTCTAAATATGATTTGTGGGCATTTGATCTTGGGAAGATCTTGGCAGTGGTCTAGGAAGGTTATCCATGATGGTTTCACCAATAAGTACTTAGTGCAGCATGAAGGCAAGCGATATGAGTTGCAACCCTTGTTGAGAACCCAAGAGGAACCAATACTAATGTGTTTTGGGCAGGAGATAGACAAGAAGGTACAGTATGATACTGGATGGCACATGGGTAAGAAGGTATAGTCAAGAGGCTATTATGATAGTCCTAAAGGTGGAGAGCTTTGGGATCTAGATTTTGTACAAGTTGGGACCATAAAGTGTCCTATAATGCAATTAGAACATAGCATTGGAGCAGAGGTCTTGGATCAGCGATTTTATCCATGGAATGGATCAGAGATGAAGGACTTACAGCCTTCTCACTGTCCTTCACAAGGACAGTCAACAAATCATCCTTTTTCTTCTAATTTGTGTTTAAATGCAGCATCTTCTAGGATGAGGGAGATTACGTTGGGGGATAACTTCACCCCTCCATATCAGAGACCATTCAAGACCAGTAACTCTTGGGCCAAGAGTTTCATTGGTGGTGGGGAGTATGGTGCAGGGGCACCAAGGATCGTTGAGAACACTATGAAGACAACTAGTACAATCATGAATACTTTGAAGACCTTCAAGGAGAACCAGAGGAAAAAGGGGATTAATCACTTTAACTACAAGTTATTGGAACCTATTATGTTTTAATGTCATGAAGTGACATTGCAATGTAAGGACTTAGTTTATATCCTTGAAAGGATTAAATGATTGTAAAATGGACCATTAGTGTCCAAGGATGTCTTAGGGTAGGTTAAGGTTTTAGGAGTCTTGAAATTAAGTCTCCTAGGTTTTGACAAACCTTTGGAGTTCTTAGTTTCCAATTAATAAGGTTTTAAAAGCATTTTGATAGTTTAAAATTTTAAATATTTGAAAAGTAACAGCTAATAGCCATTTAGGAGGGAAATGAGGTTTTTACCATCTAAACACTTAACTAATCCCTCAAACCAATTAAAAGAGGTTTGGGAAGTTAATATTTGGATTCCTATTTGTAATTGAGACTTTATTGTTTCCATATGGTGGCTGGAGTGTACGGACTGCAATAGCAATATCAATAAAAGACAAGCTTAAATCTATAATTTGAATGTTCTGTGCATTTTGGATGGTTGAAAAATTTCTTGTTTTAAGTATTTTGTTGATGGTGGAATAGGAAGAAATCTGAGATCATTTTTATGTTCATTCCAATGCATTGAAATTCATTTTCTATGACTGTACTATCATTTCCAGCAAGTTAAAATTCAGATTTTGTGAAGTTTTTCATCTATTTTCTAGTTAGTTTTCAACTTTGATCCTTTCCATGGACTCAAAGGCCTAGAATCCATGGGAGGGGTATAATAACCATGTATGATAAGTTATAAAACTAATCCTCGCAGAGATTTAAAGGAATGAAGTGATCACAGGTTGATTTGGAGAAGGGTTTCAAGTGAAATTAATGGCACAAGTGTAGCAGCCATTGATCCATCCAAATAAGGGGTATTTTTTATGATGTGGGTTGTCTTATATTGGCATTTTATTGGTGAATCAACTACTGGTTATTTTTGGAAGTGATTGGAGACAAGACATTGAGGAAGCCATAGTATTAAGGGCTTGAAAGGAGTGAATTTGGGGGTTTTTGATGTTAATGAAGGTATGAGTCTAATTCCTCTTGTATTTAGGGGTTTTGAGTCATTTAATTCCACTTCCCAAAATTAGAGCCATTGGTAGAACGTTTATAATATAGTTTCTTTGTAAATTGGGGTCTTTTTATGCATTTTTAAGGCCATAGTGTGAGGACAGTCATATATGTTCCAAAGGAGTCCATATAACCCTTTTAGTATGTTGTGTAAGAGGATAAAGGGTAT
>MU227974.1:3268815-3306480 GCA_018584345.1 Thuja plicata | reverse complement strand
ATTCTGCGTGCCCCCTTTTTCTCACCAACCTCCACCTCCCCCTTCTCTCTTTTATCTTCTAAGTGTGGCCTGGTCTGCATCTTATTTTTACATTCCTTCATGCTCTTTGCTCTCCTCCTGATGATGGATCACGGAGTGTGATCCGAAACGTTGATGCTAAAAACTACACACAATCAAATCCAGAAATCAAATTGTAAATTCTTATGGATTGTGGAAATCTGATTGATTTAATTGAAGTAGTATTGTTCATCATTTAAACTTGAAGTCGCCATAATTTACCAAAATCATTCAAGAGAAGAACAAAATTGCAGTGATATTCAACTCCATGCGACAGAATTGCAGAATGGGTAAGTCTTCTCTAATACAGTAAAATTCAGGCTTCCAGTAAAGATTTAAAATTTGAAAATATTTTAGAATTCTCATTTAAATCTGAATATCATCTTAATAAAAGGCCCTAGATTCAAAAATGGCCCCTAGGATTGAACTCTCTGGGGAGGTAGATTACCATAAGAGAAATGTTAGAGAGGATCTTCTGCAACAATTAAAAGGGTCCATGTGTGATGCAACCTAGGTTAAGAGAATTGTCTCAACGCATCCCCGCTTTAGAATAGGAGAGGGTTTATATGACACGGGTAGGTGGGCCAAAGATATTAAAATCAGTATAAATGGTCTAAGTCTGTTTATGACTACTTACAGCCAAAGGAATGCTCCTAACCCAGATTATAACATATGGGACTTAGACATGGGAAAATTGATAGTACCCAGGGTGTTCATGGATACAGATTTGTTCACCCTGATAGCCAACACTTATGATAGAGTATCTAGGGTTGTTAGGGATACACAGGGAAACGTGTTGTTGACAGTCACAGTCGATGAAATTAGAATAATTTTCAAGTTAAGTGACACCTCAGTACAAATGGATGATATTGAATTCAATTATTTTAAGCAGGTATACCTGACCTAGAGGGAATATTACAGGAATGAGGCTCTGAAAGGGCACTTTAATAAAATAGGGGATTTGATTATTGTGGGCCCTAACACACCAGAGCCATTCAAGTTGGATTATTTCAATGGTAAGGCCAAGAAAATGTATAGTGCCCTGTGCCTGGTTTTAGGAGAGGATGAAGAAACAACAATGCCTATTCATATGATGCTCATGGTGGTTCAGATTCTACATCTCCACCTATCAGTAGTATTTGACTATGCTTCTTACATTGCTCAACAAATGAATGAAGGTCTAATAGGTATCCAATATAGTAATATACTCAAACCAATGGGGTGGTATTCCCTTATGATGCACATGTTTCTATTCAATAGTGTTGACATCTTTGAGGAGGAGATGGACCTAACTAAGTTCCAAGATGATGAGGATTTTCCTGTTCAAATGTGGAGCATTGATCTATCATGGGATAGAAAAGAAGTCAGTTATGTATACTTTGATAGGGTTTTTTCTGCTTGGCTTAAGTCATTGTTATGCAGACAAAATGCTAGGATCCATATAGATATGATGAAATTATTCTATGGAGTTTGCCCCAGAATTGAAAATTGCCCATAATTGGGGAGATTTGATTTTATACCTTGTTTCTACAGTGACAAGGGTTTATGGATTCAGGGGAACCCCCAATGTTCTTCCCTATAGAGTGCCTTTAAATATTGGAATTGTAGAGATTATGAGAAAATTGGGTGGATTACAAGAAGAAGCCCTGACAAGCAAAATTAAGGGAAGCATTTTCCCTACCCTTACAAGAGCCCACCATTTCATCATCATAAAAGGTGGGTGGACATAGTTTGACAATATTTTGATCCCTACCATCTAGCAACGTCTGTATCTAGGTGTGCAGACAATGAAGGCTTCATAATGGGCATGTTCAGAAAGAGAACCAAGTTCTTGACATTAGAGCACCAATTCAATTTTCCCAAGGATATTATTAGAAATATTTTTGATCTGAGTGACCAGGAGGTGAGGAAAGAAAAGTGACTTGTGTACAAGAAGTCTTTGGACTTTGTCCACAATTTTGATAGATCTTATGATCCTTTGAAGGAATTTTTACCCTGGGCTAGAAAGATTGAGTCCCTGATGACATTATTTGAAGGTATTATGCAGGCTCTTAGTGAGAAGAAACAAAAAATAATGGAAGCTGAACCAGAAAAGGCTAAGGCCATCTTAAGAAAACTTTCACAAGGAAGGATAATCCCACTTGGGAATTATGTGGTCTACAAAAGGAGAGGGTACAGTACTATCATGCCCAAGATTGATAAATATTTTGATTAAAAAGGAAAGAGGCTAGAAGATGCTTGTGCCCAAAAGATACCCTCTCCTAAGAAACCAAAATTGGAGGGAAAAGAGCAAGAGAGTGAGTTATACTCTCCTTCCTAGTCCCCTTTACACATGGATGACCAAGCCATTTCTGAGCAATTGATTCAAATGGGAAACACAGGCCAAGTCTTTGTCACTGCACAAGAGCTACAAGAAGGAGTGCTAGAGGCACCTAGGCATACAACTACTGATCTCATAGTGGTAGAATTTGCAAGAAAAGAGCTGGATCCTATAACCAAATAGGCCAGTGAACAATTTCTTTCAGATGAAATTTTTTTTAAGGCTAGGGCCTTTATTCAATTTCTATGGAGAACTCATATTGATGAGTTAAAAGATAAGTTCTAGAGGTTGCAAGAAGCCCAACCAAATAAGACCAATGATGATATTGAAAAAGAGGTCAAGCAAGAGTTAATGACCAAATTTGACAAAATCACTCTTAAAGAGGGCAGGGAGTTGGCAAAGAAGAAAGGAGTCCTTATCCTACCCCAGTGGGATTTGGATGATGCCATAGATTTTGATATTGTTAGAAAGGAATCCAAACCATTGAGCACTACTAGAGCATCAATTGGTTCCCAGTTTAGTGAAGATCATGCAGCTTTGGTAATATGGTCCCTGAAGAGGAAGGACAAAAGAAGAATGAAAGAATATGATCAAACTGAGGATACAGGTAGCCTCATTATCAAAAGAGTTTCAGATACCTCAGGTATGGAGGAAAATAACCTTTCTTTTCAAACTTCCAATCTGAGTCTGAAGGTAGCTAAAAAGGACAAAGATTCCTTTGATAGCCTGAACCAAAAGTATGAATTCATCCTAAAGGCATACAATGATGAAAGGGTTAAATCAACGCAGAAGGATGGGAGAATTGCATTTCTGGAGGGGAGGAAAATAGTATAAATTATTCCTTAGAAGAGGATTGCACAGGGACCCCACCAGCCTTTCTCATCAAGTCCCATCATCACTTACCCTCCTTCCCCTGCACCATCTTCATCTACTACATTAGAAGAGCTAGAACAGGAAAAATTCATGTTGAAAGCCGCAAGAGAAGAACTAGAAAGGTAGAAGAAAGAATGGGTAGACCATTCCACAGCCTTCATAGAAATAGAAGCATGGGTAAAGCAAAGGTATAGACATAAAATACACATTTCTCTTATGCATTGCACTCATGAAGTAGTACCCACTGCTATATATGCTCAAGGTAAGAAGATTGTTAACATTATAAATGAATATCATGAAAACAAAGACAACCTAGATCAGTTGGTGAGCAAGTGAAAAGGGAAAATAGAGGAGCTAAAATTATTTCACACCTCTTGCAAGAAAATTAATGATTTTGACATATTCTAGAATGACACCCACAAATGTGTTAAATTACTTTTGTACATGGACATCAAGAGAGATATTGGTGTTAGAAAGGTGCTGGCTTTAAAAAGGGAATATTCATAGGACAAATATGAAATGTTCCCAAAACTCTTTAGGAAGAATGGAAACATCAAGGATGAGGGGTTGTGGCACTAACAAATGAATGAAGCATTAGCAGTTAGAACTAATAGTATATTAACTTTGGAGAGTACACTACTTTTTGCTCAAACCATTGAGATATTGGGCAAGGCCAGGTCATTTTTTACATTTTGGACATATGAGATTGAGAAGGCACATGTCACTTGGAAGGAGATCAACAGTAGAAAAGATGAGATCCTTGGTTTCATTTGGCCAAGTGATGAAGTGTACACTTCCTGGAAGGACAAGTACACAATAATTGATTCAGGTGAAGGTGAAGATATGGAGGTGGACGATGAATCCAAACAAAGCAGTTGATGCAGTTGAAGAGGGAGATCACACATCACTGGCATCAGAGGCAATGAATTCTAGATGGTTTTCCCCCAACAAGTACAAGGAAAATGCAGTCACCATGCGGTCATAGGACAAAGAATCAGTTAGAATATCTTGTAACAAAAGTGTTTTTTCTATCCACTTATCATTTTGTCCTATTTTATTCTTGAACTTTGTCTTCTAGCCTATTCATTCGAAGCTCATTGCATCCTTAATCTTTAAGGATGCCAAGATGACTAGTGTTAGCTATAAATAGTAATTCGTAACATATTGTAAAGGATGGTAAAAACAAGACTGGGAAGCAGACTTCTGAATTGTGTCTAAGCTTTAGTTTTGAATGTATTGAGATCAGACTTTTATTAAATAAAATGCAATGGAATCTCCATTTTGATACCAATGACGTATTTTTGCAGTTACAGTTAGCTCTTGTATGTTTAATTTTTAAGGCATCTTAAATGTACTAGTTATAAGGTAGCTATGTCATTATTTATGAGTTTCTTTCAAGGAGGGTTTAAACCTTGCAAATAATTATAGCGGGTTAGGTTTTATGCAAGAATTTGATATAGGGGTGTGAGGGTGAGAAGATATATTGTAAGGCATTCTATCTAAGGTTTTATTTGTATTTCAATTAATTATCCCTGGTGTATGTATGTTTTATTCTGACTCTATGGCCCAGGATTAGGCAGTGGTCAATTTATGATAAGTGGTTGTTATCATCAATCAAATATTAATCAATATTTATATTTCTGTTATCTAAAATACATGTCTAGATAATTGTATTGAGTACCATTTATCTTAGTGATTCCTTAAAGAGAGAATCAATAGGTTAGCCTTCCTAAGCCAAGTGGATTAAAAAAGAAGAAGGATCATGAATCCTTAATCCACTATCAGACTTGTTCAAAGATAGTAGTCTATTGAAGGTGCACTCGCCTGGGTATGTGGAGGCTAAAGTGTAGAAGGATTTTCATCTTTGTTAATTAGCATTTTCCCTATGATAATCTGAATTGGGAACTAAAGAGTCTAGCATTCACTGCTATATACTGATTCTACAAGAAAAAGAGCTAACAAATTGGTGACTCTACTAGGGATATTGTAATATTCTAAGAGTCATGTTCATGAAAGAGTTTGTCCTTTCAATATTGAGAATTAGTTTATTCTTCCTCATAGTCATAAAGGTAAGTCTATTCTATTTATCTATCATCGCACACTGTTTGAAGGTTTTGATCCTAAAAATGATATGAATATCATCTCAGATAGAGTGACTGGTGATTGCAAAATCTCTGGCTAAATACAGTGCATGTTCCTCAAAGAAATTTATAGAGTTGATTTGTAGTGATATGAACAAAGAAGGAGCATTTTCTTAATATTACCAGGTGAGGAATTAGCGAGAAGATTTGTTTGCAAGCTTCATTTCAACTTCTTTCTATAAGAGAAAACTTGAGTTAGGACAAGGTACTCAAACTTTATATATATTTATCCTCTAAAAAGAGGTGGCAACTCTAACCTCTGTGTACTTCGGTGTTGCACATTAAATATTTTGAAAATATTTGTCAGCTCTGAAAGATGAGTCAACAAAGGAATACTAGATCATATTTCAAAGAAAATCCTAAAAAGGATGTTGGAGAGGAGCTCCATACACCTCAAAGGAAACAATGGTCCAAGAGAGGTACATATAAACATGATTCCCACCATACCTCTAAAGGGAGGATGGAGAATCTCGTTCCAGAGAGAAAGTCATCTTCATCTAAAGATGTGGGACCCATGGGACCAACTGACACTTAAAGAGCTAATGCCAATTTTGATCACTTCAAGGATGGAGAAAGTACTGAGATAGGTTTCTTTCCTATAGAAGAAAATATTGCTCCACCAGAAGAGACCTCTGCTGCTGAAACAACTTCATATGATTTTGATAAGTTACAAGATGAGATTATGGCTTTAAGAAGGAGAAAGAAATAACAAGAAATGGAAATAGCTAAAGCGGAGAAGAAACATGGAAAAAATATATAAGAATTACTAGTGGAAAAAGAAGAGCTCTTGGATGAGACCAGAAGAAATGACCTCAAGGATAAAATCCTGAGTCAAGAGGTTAAAGGTTTGAATCCAGAATTGTTTGGCAACCTTGATGATCTAAGGGACAAATCCCCAAATAAAATCTTGAATCCTGACAAGGATGAATTTGAGAAGGAAGGGCCTATCATCAGGCAAGTGTTCCCATATGAGATTGAGTAGAATGCAAAGCTTAAGGAAAATAAAAAGGAGGTTCCCAACAAAGGTAAGCAAAAGGCTATTGGTGTGACTATAGAGGAGCCTAAGAAAAATTTGACCATCCTTGTAGGAATTTCTCAAGTTGATATTGAACTTGAACAAGCTAGAGAAGCTAAGGAGGACCTTGCCAAACAACTGGAGAAATTACAATTAGAGGCTATTGTAGCCGACATGAGAA
Organism: Thuja plicata; assembly: GCA_018584345.1. Taxonomy (NCBI): domain Eukaryota; kingdom Viridiplantae; phylum Streptophyta; class Pinopsida; order Cupressales; family Cupressaceae; genus Thuja; species Thuja plicata. The sequence continues at coordinate 3,299,893 of MU227974.1, read as the reverse complement.
TGAAGATAGCTTTTCTATATTCTACTACTAACACTTCTGCAAGAAGCTCTATGCTAGTTGATCATGGGACACAACAACAAAAGTAGTCTACTGGCCCAATCCCAAATAATCAGGGGTCTGATCCTAAAGTGCAATTTTTTGGTTTGAATTCAAATGTTAAAAACTCTGGCCCAAATGCAAGTGCTCAGCCTGGTGGTCCCGACCCAAGCATTCAAGCCACCAACCCTAAGAAAAGTGTTCCCCCACCCATTCAAAATCAAGGAGGAGCTACTGGACCAAGTAGTAATATTGTACTTGGAAATTTCCAAAGAAGGCCTGTCCACATGAACAGATATAGAGCTCTCATGTTTGAAGGCATTCCTGATCACCCTAATGTGATCCCCAATTAGGTAAGAGATAAAATCCCTAAGTTCACTGGAAATAATGTTGTTACTTGTGAAGAGCATCTAAAATATTTTAGTGATAAGATAACTGACTTTGAGATTGAAAATGAGGATGTTATTATGAAACTTTTTGTTTAGTCATTAACAAAAGATGCTAGGGATTGGTTCATAAATTTACCTAATGATAGTATTGCTTCTTGGGATGAATTTGTAAATACTTTTAGGGAACAGTATAGAGAACATGTAAATTTTGGATACATGTTAAATGAATTCAATAATATTAAAAAGTTCCCAAATGAGAGTATGGCTGATTTTAACAGTAGATTTCAAAAGGCCATGAATAAACTTTTCCAAGTCTTAAGGTTAGATGAGGAAGTATGCCTTACCACTTATATCAATGCTGCTGATGGAAAAATGTCCTATCTACTCAGAGATAAAAACCATAAAACCTGAAGGGATGCTTATAAAATAGCAAATGAAATTGAGAGTAATAGGAGAGCATCAAGAAAATTGGGGAAGAGGGAAGACAATAAACTTTGGAAGGAAAAGGGGTCAGCCAACATAAATGTCAAAGAAGATGATATAGTGGATAAAATGGTAAGTGCAGTGAAAGACCTTGCTGCCAAAATGGATAAAAATGATAGAGGAGGGTACCATGATAATAAATACACTAACCAAAGATTTGAACAATAGCCTAACCTGAGAGATTATCCTTATAAGACAAATTGGAATAATGGAAAACTAGTCCGTGATGGACAAGATAACTCAAAAGCAAAGGAAACACCAAATCCCCTAAAAAGGAACAGTGCCAAATATGTTGAGAACACTCCATGGTGTGATGCTTGCAATATGCCACATTCTTCCTATCAATGTGTAGTAGCCCAGGTTTTTTTTGATCAAACAAAAGAAAGAGAACAAGAAGGCCCTGCTATCAATATGTTCATAGTAAAGAAACCATATCCATGGTTTTCTGATATTGGATCATCTTCTGATAATTCGTGTACAAAACATAATTATTCTTTTAAATATCAATCACAAAATCCACCCTATCAAAATGATCAGGTTGACAGTGTTTCAAAAGCAACTATAAACACAGTGGGAAGTGAAAACTCACATTCTCATTTCAAAACTCCCATTGATGAGGAAAAGAAATCTTTGACTGTTACAACAATTAATCAAGCATGAAGTGCATACAAAATGAGAAATAGAATAGTGCAACCAACCCAAGGAAAGTCTGCCCCTACCTATGTCAAAAAAGATTCACCTCAAGCTACTGAGGATTTTCATGTCAAGGAAAATAAAAATGATAAGTGTGAGAAACAAGTAGGACCTTCTTCTGATCATACTAGAAGGGAAGAAGCAAAAGAGGAACTATTACCCAATGATAAATCTAAGAAAGTGAAAAAAATGAGTGATATGTCCTCTGAATTGCACCTTTTTGACACAAAACATGCTATGACCCAAATGAAAGTCTCAGTCCCACTCATGGAAACACTGAAAATAAGGGAGAAAAAAGAAGCTACTCTATCACTTTTAGGAGGGATAGATGATGTATCTATTCCCAACCAAGAGGAAATACCTTTGACACCAAATGATACTAGAAAAGACAATCCACTATTAAAAGGAAAAGAAAAAATCAAAGAATTTTCCAATATCTGTACTGGAATCATAATCACCCAAGAACCATTATCTGTTGGCCCATTCTATGTCACCTTAATGGTTAATAGTTTCTTGGTATAAACTTGTATGATTGATTCTGGAGCTACAACAAATGTGATGTCTTATCATGTAATGAAGGAATTGGCCCTTTAGGTCACTACATCTTCTAGAAGTTGTTATGCTATGGATAATAGGGAATTTCCTGTGATAGGAACACTGAAAGACATTGAGGTGAAAATTGATGCTTTCCCTAAGGCAACTTATAGAATGGATATAGTGGTAGTGGAGACTAAACCATATTATGGTATGCTTCTGTCAAGGTAGTGGGCAGAAATAGTAGGTGGAAAAATTTAGTTAGATTTGTCCTATGAAACTATCCCTCTAAATGGACATGAGGTCAAGCTGTAAAGAGAACACCAGTCATCTATCATGGTGGAGGTGGTTCTACTTGACCAATTGAGTTGTTGCGTGAATGTTGATATGGAAAATTTTACTGTTGAAGAAATCAAGCCACAGTTAAAGAACACTGACCCAATTGTGGATGAATTGCTGTTGCAACAAGATGGACTATGGAAAATGTACTTTGATGGAGGATGCTCAAAGGAAGGATCTGGAGTAGGAGTTTTATTTATTTCCCCATCACGTATCACCTTCAAGTACTATTTCCTGCTTACTTTTCAATGTACAAATAATACTGCTGAATATGAAGCCTTAATCTTGGGAATGGATATTGCTATCAAGCATGGTATTAAGTGTTTGAAAGTTGATGGGGATTCCCAGTTAATTATATCTCTGATTAGGGAGAATTATGCAGCTAAAGATGACAGATTAAGATTGTACAAGTATGATGTCTAGGATAGGATAGAATTCTTTGATGCTATCAATATCCTATGGATAGAGAGATCCAAAAACATAATGGTAGATTTCCTGGCAAATGTTGCCCTAAAACATAATGATGCTACTCTTGCTGGTATGTCTATGGTTGAAATAAAAAGTAGGCCTGCAGTTCCTGAAAATATTCATAATTGGCAAGTATTTGAGGATGATGATGACATCCTTAGGTTTATCTAGTGTGTAGATCAATATGATGGTCAAAATATTGATTGTGAATCTCTAGTATCAGTTGTGGACAATAAGGAGTATATATTTGATCAAGAATTCATCCAGTTGGATACTAATCACATTCCCAAAAGGTTGGTTGAATTGGAAGGCATGTTTAGCATAAATGACAATTATATGACTCAGAAGTCTAATGCCAAGGTGGGAGATATAGAGGAAGTTAACTTGGGATCTGAAACATCTCCCTAATTAGTCTATATTGGTAAAAAATTAGATAGCAAAGTGAGACAAAATTTGATAAAATTGCTGAAGAAATACAAGCATGTATTTGCATGGTCTTATGAGGATTTGAAAGATTATGGAAAAGACTTATTTCAGCATGATATCCCTTTGAAAGAAGGTATAAAACCATTTAGAAAAAAAAAAGGCCCATTAATCCCCTGTTGGCTACCAAAATGTAGGCAGAATTGATGAAATTAAGAGATGCAAGTATAATTCAGCCAATAAGACATTCATCATGGGTCTCTAAATTAGTCCCTGTAAGAAAAAATAATTGGGACATAAGACTGTGCATTGATTTTAGAAACCTAAATGTGGCCTCATTGAAGGATAACTATGGATTACCTAAGCTATATTTCATAAATTCATTGGGTGTGATTTGTTGTTTATGACGGATGGGTTCTCAGGGTACAATCAAGTGCTGGTTAAAGAATCTGATCAATTCAAAATAGCATTTACTACTCCTTGGGGCACTTATGTGTATGCTCGTATACCATTTGGGTTGAAAAATGTTGGTGCAGCCTTTCAAAGGGCCATGGATGTAGCTTTCAAAGATCTTATAGATGTTCTGATGGTAGTATACCAAGATGATTTGACAATTTTTTCAAAAAACGCAGAGGATCATTGCAATCACTTGGAGAAAGTGATGATAAAAGTACTAGAATATGGGGTGTCTTTAAACCCAAAAAAGTGTCACTTTGCTATTACTGAGGGGAAACTCATGGGACACATAGTATCAAAAGAGGGAGTAAGGATAGATCTTGAAAGAGTTGAATCCATTCAAAAGGTACTTGCTCCCAAGAATTTAAAAGGTATACAATCATTTATAGGGAAAATTAATTTTGTTAGGAGATTTATTGCCAACTTTGCAGAACTGGTTAAGCCAATTGTCAAATTGCTGAAGAAAAATATAAAGTTTGAATGGGACCAAGAGGCATAGTTAGCCTTTGAAAAAATAAAACAAGCTATCCAAGAAGCACCAGTCCTTGTATCCCTGATTACACCAAGCCCTTCTCTTTGTTAACTTTTTCTTCCTTCCATACTATTGCAGCAGTCCTATTGCAAAAGGATGGTGAGGGATTTGAACATTCCATTGTATTTTTCAGCAAGTCATTGCAGTCAACTGAGTTAAACTATCAGTTGATGGAGAAACAAGCCTATGCTCTAGTAAAGGTAGTCAAGGCATTCATGCCATATTTGGTATGTGCAAAGGTAAATTCTTATCTTCCTCATGCTTCTCTCAAGTAAAATTTTGTTCATAATGAAGTAATAGGAAAAAGATGCAAATGGATAAACAAAATTCAAGACTTTGATCTAGACATCCATATCACTAAGTTGGATAGAGGACTAGGATTGGAAAAGTTGATGAAAGAAAAAAATTTGGATTTGGTCCAGGTCAACAGTGTTGATACAAATGAGAATTTCTTAACAAGTATTGAAATGCAACCCTAGTAGGCCAACATTGTATATTTTCTAAAAAATGCTAAGTGTCCAAATAACCTAAGTGATAACCAAAGGAGGAGTTTAAGATTACAGGCTCAAAAATATGTTTTGTTGCATGGAGACTTGTTTTGGAAAAATAGAGATGGGATCCTGCTATTATGTCTTGACAAAGGTCAATCAGAGAAGATGTTGAAGGAAATGCATGTTGGAATGTGTGGAGGGCACTATTCTGCAATGTCAACAACTCATAAAATTTTTAGAGCTGGATACTATTGGCCTTGTTTATTCTAAGATGCTTACAATGTGGTCAAGAAATGTGAGCCATGCCAAAGATTCTCAAGCAAGATGAAGTATTCGTGAGCATTACTGTTGAACCCTGTAGTAGCAGAGGCCCCCTTTGCTATGTGGGGAATGGACTTCATAAGAGAATTTGCTGAGAAATCAAGTGGAGGCCATAGCTAGATTATGTTGGTAACTGATTACTTTACAAAATCGGTGGAAGCAATTCCAACTAAAAGATAAACAAGCACTATGGTCATTGAATTTATGATGGATAATGTAATTACAAGATTTGGTGTTCCCCTCAAGTTGGTGATGGATAATTCCATGTGCTTCAGGTCTGAAGAATTTACTGATTTTTGCTCCAATATGGGAATTGTTATGTCTTATTCATCCCCATACTATCCTCAAGCCAATGGTCAGGCAGAATCCAGCAACAAGAGTATCTACAAATTTTGAAAAGACCTTAGAAGGCAATAAAAGATCTTGGCATGTAAAATTTAAACTTGCCCTTTGGGCGGATAGGATCACTGTCAAAAAGGCCACTGGAAAATCTCCTTTTGAGTTGGTTTATGGTATTCAATCAAGGATGCCTATCAATAATCTGCTCCCAATTTATAAGTTTATTCAAGATGAGGAGATTGAAGTCTCAGAACCTATGCAGGAGAGAATAATTCAATTGGTAGAATTCGATGAAATAAGGAGAGAAAGCCAGAGGAAAAATGTCAAATTGCAACAAAAAATGAAGTATCTTTTTGACAGAAGGGAAGATGAAAGAAAGTTTCAGCCTGGTGATTTTGTATAGCAATGGAATACTAGGGCTGAAGATAAAAGAAAGCACAAAAATTTTGATTCACTATGGATGGGGCCTTTTATCATATCTCACATTTTTGGAAAAGATTCTTATTTCCTCAAGAATCTGGATGATGAAGAATGGGAATTTCCAATGCATGGACAGTTTCTAAAAAATTTCTTTAATTAGATCTTTTGTTCCATGCATAGTAGTATGTATCATATGTGTAGGTGTGTTTGCTTTCTATTGTGTGTTTGTTTCCAGTAATACGTTAATCTGGTTTGTGGTTTTCCTCCCCAGAGATATGTATTCTTCTTGTAACCTGGCGTTTAAGCATCCTTAGAGAGAGCCACTGCTGGTAATATTTCCTGTTTGGAATATGCCTTGTAAAATTTTGAAGTCTCCTATCATTCATGTTATCCAAATGTTTAAAATTGGTTAAAATTGTTCTTGTGTCTATGCAAGTTTTGTTCTAGCCCTCAACCTAGGTAGAAATTCTCAAAAAACCCTTGTTTCATGTCTCCTAGTGTAGATTTGGTCATAAAAACCCTAAGTGTTGAAATGCCTTCTAATTTCACATTACCTTTTGTCACTTACATCATGTCTTGAAGGGGTTCTCTTTAAATTATTCTTGTTAATTAATTTATTAATCCTAACATCGTGGTCCAAAATTTTCCTAAGTTCAAGGTCCGCTGATGTTTTAATTATAGTTATTATTTGTCGAGCAAGTTTTTTTTAATCGGACAGCCCGCTTAATGGCTTAATCCCAAATTGATCGACATCTATCATCTAAGCCATTAACCCATGATTCCATGTTCCTTTGGTGGGTCTGATTGTCGTAAAGGTTCTCAGTTAATCAGTGGGTAGATCCTATTTCATCGAACAGTAGACTTAATCACTTAGTCCCAAGATGCACAACATCTATCATGTGAGTGATTAAGCGGTGCTGACGCATGTCAAAAGGAGTGGTGTGGGTCTTGTCATAGGTAGCTTGAAAGAGATTAAAGTTTAGAAAGATCTAACGGTTGGCATAATTTCTTAAAGGCAAGATCCAAGACATCTATCATGTAAGCAATTAAGCAGTGTTGACATGTGGCAGTTGGTGGACCCGGGTATTCTGATCTGGAGAGGATTAAAGTATAGATAACTTGTTTATGATCCAATGGATGACTTAATGGCTTATCACAAAGATGCTTGAGACCTAATGGATAAGCCATTAAGCGGTGTTGATGTGTATCCAGAGGATGACGTGTAATCCACTAAAGGTAAAGCTGACCAAAGGATAAAAGTTGGACAAGTTTGGAAAGATCTAACGGCTCACTTAATGGCTTAAAGAGAAAGTAATCGACATCTATCATATAAGACATTAAGCCATGACACCATTTTTCCTAGTGGGTCCAGCTGAGGTTGTAGAGATAGGATTAAAGGAATAGCATGTATAGAAAATTAATGGTCAACTTAATCACTTGAAGTTAAAATGCTCAAGATCTAATGGATAAGTGATTAAGTCGTAATGATGCGAGGCATAAAAGGTGGGTCCTATACAATGCATTTATCATGTTAATAAGGTTGCAAGTATGAAAAGATCAGATAGTCTTCTTAATGGCTTGAAGGTAAAGTGCTCGAGATCTAGTGATTAAGTCATTAAGCTGTGTTGACGCGTGTCCGAGGTGATGACATTGCAAGCTACAGTCAGTAAACTCAAGTTGAAATAACTCATAGATAGGTTAAGATGAATACAATGGTGGACTTAATCACTTAAGGAAAAGAAGCATGACATCTATCATGTAAAATAGTAAGTTGTGCTAACACGTGTCCCAAATGAATAGCTGTTTCTAGGAAAAGAAGGGAATGGTCAGATGAAGAGAATGTTGTTTGAGATCTACGACCCAGATTCAAAGTTATTAAAATGAGTTTTAGTGAGCCATTAATTCACGAGTTTGAAGAAGGAAAATTGATTGCAGAACATGTGGCCACTTCAATTCAATTCAATGCAAAATACTAATTTGATTGAAGCTGTATAATTCATCATTTAAACTTGAAGTTGCCATAATTTACCAAAATAATTTAAGAGAAGAATAGAATTGCAGTGATATTCAGCTCCTTGCGACAGAATTGAAGAATGGGTAAGTCTTCTCTTATACAATAAAATTCAGGCTTCCAGTAAAGATTTAAAATTTAAAAATATTTCAAAATTCTCATTTAAATCTGGATATCGTCTCAATAAAAGGCCCTAGATTCAAAAATGGCCCCTAGGATTGAATTCTCTGGGGAGGTAGATTACCAAAAGAGAAATGTTAGAGAGGATATTTTGCAACAATTGAAAGGTTTCATGGGTGATGCAACCCAGGTTGAGAGAATTGTCCCAACGCATCCCCGCTTCAGAATAGGAGAGGGTTTATATGACACGGGTAGGTGGGCCAAAGATGTTAAAACCAGTATAAATGGTCTAATTCTGTTTAGAACTTCTTACAGCCAAAGGAATGCTTCTACCCCATATTGTAACATATGGGACTTAGACGAGGGAAAATTGATAGTACCCGGGGTGTTCATGGATAAATATTTGTTCACCTTAATAGCCAACACTTATGACAGAGTATCCAGGGTTGTTAGGGATACACAGGGAAACATATTGTTGATTGTCATAGCCGATGAAATTAGAAGATTTTTCAAGTTAAGTGACACCTCAGTACAAATGGATGATATTGAATTCAATTATTTTAAGGAGGTATACCAGACCTAGAGGAAATATTACAAGAATGAGGCTCTAAATGGGTACTTTAATGAAATAGGGGATTTGATTGTTGTGGGCCCTAACACACCAGAGCCATTCAAGTTGGATTATTTCAATGGTAAGACCAAGAAAATTTATAGTGCCCTATGCATGGTTTTAGGAGAGGATGAAGAAACAACAATACCTGTTCATATGCTAATCATGGTGGTTCAGATTCTACATACCCACCTGTCATTAGTTTTTGACTATGCTTCTTACATTTCTCAACAAATTCATGAAGGTCTAATAAGTATCCAAGATAGTGATATACTCAAACCAATGGGGTGGTATTCCCTTATGATGCACATGTTTCTGTTCAATAGTGATGACATCTTTGAGGAGGAGATGGACCTAACTAAGTTCCAAGATGATGAGGATTTGCATGTTCAAATGTGGAGTGTTGATTTATCATGGGATAGAAAAGAAGCCAGTTATGTATACTTTGACAGGGTTTTTGCCTCTAGGCTTAAGTGATTGTTATGCAGACAAAGTTCTAGGATCCATACATATTGATAAGGCTGAGATAGGGCCATATAGTTTTATTTTTTCATATGTTTTATGGCTACTTTTGAAAGACTTTATATGTTTTCATGATACTTTCCAGACTGTTTTAATATCTTAGAACTGTTATATCTATGGGTGTATGCATATATATGTGAAATATTTTTAAAAAAGTTTATCAATATGCTATCAATGTGTTGTATGGATATATGGAATTAAATCTGATACCTTTCTATCTTACCTTAAGTCAGGTGGGTTTCCTGTAGCCATATGATGAAGAGCGAGGTAGTAAATAAACTTGTTATGAATTATTTGTCTTGGATATGCACACGTGCTAACCGTTTTGTAGAGGCAATGGATCCATGAATAAGGAAGGAGTCAACATAAGAGGAATAGAGTGACACTTTGAAAGGACCAACCATTGCGAAGCTCATAATGGTTCTACTACCGTGGGTGAGAATGAGTCCTTTTGTGGATGAATCACAGATGAAGCAGTCACGATGGAGTCAATCTCAATCTAGCAGCAGAGTGTTCCTAGATTTCATGAATGTATAAATGCAGTTTGTTCCTTCAGTTTAAGTTGTTGGTCGTGTTCTTGATGACTGCCATATCCCTAATGTTGGGGAAGTCCTAGTCAATAGGAGTTTGTTTCAAGTTGTTGTTAAATAAGCTAGAATTTCTATTCCCAGTAGTTAGTTGATAGATAGAGAATTATTATTACATTACTCTGTTGTAATTCAAAAAGAGATATACAGTCTTATTTTCTATATCCTATGTAATCCATGTTTTATCAATAAATTATGAGAGCTTCAACTTCTAGTATCTGAGATCTTGTTTATTCACATTTCCATGGGGGCCCACACGGGAGGTGAATCTAATTTGTAGTTAAGTCGGTTGCAAGTTATTTCAGTAGGTAGATTGCAAGTTATTTGAAACAAGTAGGACTTTGTTGCTCCTGCAGCCACTAGTAATAGTACTAGTGGTTGTTCCTACAGCAAAGGCAGTTAGCTAGTTTATCATTCCTGCAGCATAGGATTAAACTTACTATTTCAGCAAGTCACTTCATCTTTAGATTACATTATTGACATTTCATTTCCTAGTTTAGTTCCTTTCAATGATTTCCTATTTACTATAATGATGGCTTTCAGAATGGATTAGAGCATATACTTTTCTATCACCATTTCAAGTCTACGCTCCCTAGTCAATAATTTAAATGAGTTCAATGTATTATTTCTAGTAGAAAGGATGCATAATCCTTAACTATAAGAGGTGTTATAAAGAGCAGTCATTTTTGGTCTTTGAGACACACCAACCATTCTGCAACTGGCTGATAGTTCCATTGTTAAACCTGATGGGGTAATTGAGGATGTGATAGTCACCCTACATTCCTAGGAGTATCCTGTAGACTTTGTGATTCTCTCCCCTAAAGTTGATATGGGTGGGTACCCTCTGATTTTAGGATGACCATGGTTGGCCACTACTGATGCCTTCATAGATTGCTGGATAGGAAAGATGACAATCTCTAATGGCATCAACACCAAAAAATTGACACTCTACTCCCCTGCTCAACCCATGCTACAGGATGAGGATGCCATGTGGCCAAAAATAGATGAAATTGATCTCAAAACTCACTCAATCCAGCAACTCATGGTAGTAGGAAGAGATTCATTTCTAGCCTCTAGGGAAGAAGATGAGATAATTTAATCTATCCTCACTAATGACTATGACATCGATTCCCAGATGTGTCCACAATCAAACTGTGTTTTAGAGACTATTTTGACCATTCCAAATGCATCTCCATATTCACTATCTTCCCACTATCTTCATCTCCTATTACCCCATGAACTGGCTTCACCACCAATTGCTGAGTTGGCCATGATGGATAAGGTCATAAAAATGGAAATTAGCCCTGGCAAGGACTTGAATATTAGCTCTAAACTGTCATTACCCCGCCAAAAAGATATCTTGCAGTTGCTATAAGACAACCAACAGGCCTTTGCCTGGGATTACACTGACATGAAAGGGATAGATCCTATGCTTTGTACCCATTGGATCTACATAAGTCCAGATTATAAACCTGTTAGGCAACCAAAAAGAAGAGTCAATCCTATCCTAAGGGATATAGTCAAAACTGAGCTCCAAAAGCTCCTTAATGTCGGGTTCATCTATCCAATTTATGATATCCAATGGGTGTCACCTCTTGTCATAGTGCCAAAAAAGGAGGTAAATGGTGCATTTGTGTGGATTCCAGGGAGCTCAATACAGCCACTAAAAAGGACCATTTCCCACTCCCATTCATAAACCAAGTCCTAGACAACCTAGCAGGAAAGAAGTATTTTTCCTTCTTGGATGGGTTCAGTGGTTACAACCAAATTCAAATATCTCTCGAGGATCAGGATAAAACTACCTTCACCTATCCTTGGGGCACTTTTGCATATTCTATCCTCCCCTTTGGCTTATGTAATGCCCCTACCACTTTTCAGCGAGCAGACATCAATATTTTTTTAGACATATCTTCTGATTGTATGGAAATCTACATGGATGACTTCACTACCTATGGGAACACATTTGATGAAGCCAAGGACAATCTGGAAAAGGTCCTTCAAAGATGCCAGGACTATAACCTCTCTCTCAATAGTGAGAAGTGCTTTATGATGATGGAAGAAGGTGTCATGTTGGGACATTTTATTTCCTCACATGGCATCCAGGTCGACCCCACCAAGATTTCAGTCATCAGTACTCTTCCCACACCAGAGAAGTAGAAAGATGTTCAAAGTTTCCTTAGCCATGCTAGATATTACAGATGGTTTATCTAGCATTTTAGCCAAATTGCAGCTCCCCTCTATAATATGTTAAAAAGGGACTCTGATTTTACTTGGAATTTTGAGTGTGATAAGTCTTTCCTGTAGTTGAAGGTAGTTCTAACCACTACACCCATACTGCGTAGACCGAAGTGGGGTCTGCCATTCCACATTCATACCGATGCCTTAGACTATGCTGTTGGGGTAGTATTGGGCTAGCAAGAAGATGCAATTGAGCATGCCATTTACTTTATCAGCAAGAATCTGCAAGAGGCTGAATTCAATTATACAGTGATTGAAAAAGAGTTTCTTACAGTGATTTATGCCCTCAACAAGTTTAGGTATTATATCACTAGGTACCAAATTTTTTTCCATACTGACCATTCTAAAATCCGGTACCTAATGAACAAACTAGCTATCTCAGGAAGATTGGCTCGTTGGCTTCTACTCATGCAAGAATTTGACATCACCATCATTGAAAAGCCCGGGAAAGCCAATGTTGTGGCTGACTTTCTCTCTCGCTTGCATGTTCTTGATGATCCTACAGCCATAGATGACAATTTTCTAGATGAACATTTGTTCCTATTGCAAGCATACAAACCATGGTATGCTGATCTTGCCAATTATCTCACAACTGGTCAAACTCTGACCCATTTTTCTTCCAAGGAATGCTGGCTGCTAGCTGAGAAAAGTTTCAACTTTTCTTGGATTGTTGGTTTCATGTTTTACACTGGCCCAGACCAAGTTATGAGATGATGCATTCATGAGGATCATACTTATGACATCCTTCAGGCATGTCATGATGAACCATGCGGTGGCCACTTTGCAGCCAAAAGGACAGCCTTCAAAATTTTGACTACAGGGTATTATTGGTCGACTCTCCACAAAGATGCCACTCAATACACCAAGAAATGTGATTGGTGTCATTGAATGGGGAGGCCTACAAGACTGATGAGATGCCCCTATAGCCACAGGTGGTGGTCACACCCTTTGATAAGTGGGGCATTGATTTTGTGGGTCCAATTGATCCTTCTTCTCAAGGTAAGTCTTACATTTTGGTCTGTACGGATTATGCTACTAAGTGCACTGAAGCTAAACCAATGAAACATCCAAGAGAGAATAATGTTGCTAAGTTATTTTATGAGTGCATTTTTACCTGCTTTGGTGTTCCAAGGGAAGTTATCTCTAATCAAGGGGCGCAATTCGCTTCCAACCTCATTGCTGCTTTGATGGAGGAATACAACATTCATCATGCCAAGTCATCTCCTTACCATCCGCAGGCCAATGGGAAGGTTGAGGTCACTAACCATGAATTGGAGGCCATTCTTACCAAAACTGTGGCTATTCATAAGAAGGATTGGGCAGCTAGGCTTCCTGAAGCACTGTGGGCTTACCGCACTATGTGGAAGTATACTACCAGATTCACCCTGTTCCAACTAGTCTATGGAAAAATGGTAATGATGCCAGTCGAGTTTGAACATAAAACCTTGCGAACAGCCTTGGAGCTCAACCTTGATCTCACTGCAGCTCAACAGGAATGTGTTCTCACCTCAAACAGTCTAGATGCATGGAGGAAATCTGCTTTAGCTACCACCGAGTTGGTGCAACAACAGAGGAAGTAGTGGCATGACAAGTTTATCAAAGACAAACAATTTGCCGTTGGCGACTAGGCTCTCCTATATGACTCTAGATACCACCACACTCCTGGTAAGTTCCAAACCCGCTGGTTAGGCCCCTATGAAATAATTGCTATATTTTCAAATGGTGCTATGCAATTTTCGACCGTTGACCCTGTTCAGTTCAAGCTACTGGTTAATGGCCAGCGACTCAAGCTGTACCATAAACCACCAAGAAAAGATGAGTTCCTATAGTAGTTTACCAACACTATAGTTCACAATCCTCCTATAGCACAAGAATGTGAGCCTCTCGCTCATATTCGGTCTTCACTTTAAAAATTGGTCGCATCGCCCCATAATAATTACTTTCTTCCAAAAAGTACTTTTCTCTGCAATAAACATTCATTTCATTCTTTCTTTTCTGCCACCCTTTCACCTCATCATTTCCCAACATTGAATGGCAATTACTTCATTCATTTCACAAAGCTGCAACTACGTCATCAGGTGTGTGTACTTTTCCTTGGCACTTAAATTCATTAATTCATTTTTACTAGCTTTTCTCTCGTCGTATGCACCATGGTGGGACCCTTGGCATACTTAAGTTAGGGGGAGGAGAAAATCTATGATTTGTCCTATATAACTATGCACATATTATATGATATATTTTTCAAACTTTTTAAAACTTATACCTTTTTCACAAATATTACACGTTGTACCCTTGATTGGACAACCTCAAAATGAGTGATTTAATTTGCACAAATAAGCCAGCCAAGGTGTCCATACGGATGTCTGTTGAGTAATCATGAATAGTTAAATCTTTCAAGATATGATAGATATGCATTCATTTCTCCATTTATCATTTGAAATCTCAAAGTCCAAAACTTTCCATTTTCCTGCAACTTTGTTTTTTCTGACCTTCTCTGCAAATTTCTTGTTATAGCTTGTAAAACATCCCTGCGTTGCTTGTATATTCTTGTGGTGTGTATCCTTCAAACTCTGCAGACATGGGTGGCAATTTAATTCATTGTGAACCCACGATTCACAATGCTCTATTAAACAATCAAGACTTTAGGCTATTATTCCAGGCCAGAGGATGGATGGATTACATTCTAAAGCTCACTAGTCAGAATGAGGAGGTAGCATTACAATTCTTGAGCACACTCTGTGACGAGGTAGCTACTGTTAAAGGACTAAGGGTACCATTTTCATAAGAAATTGTAGCAGAAGTAATGGGGTTACCATAGGAAGGTGAGGAGTTTCCAGAGAATTTTGACCTAGCAACTGCAAGAGCACAGTTTACTTTACACACAGACCCACCATTGGAGATTGACAAGAAACAAGGCACCAGCAGATTGTCTTTACCAAAAACCTTTAAGCAGTGTGCGTTTTATGTGATCAAATATTTCACCTGTGAGGGTCGACAAGCCTACCTGCATGCAATACATTTCAAATTCTTGAGTTGTTTAAGGCATGACAATAGACCTATGAATGTGCCAAATTTCCTCTATAACATTCTGCAGAAAAGAGCTGTTGTAGTGAAGGAAGGTAGGCCTAACAATGTCTCCCATAATTGTCTCATTAAGCTTATAGTAGAGAAGGCAATACGAGACTACCCTAATGTAACATGGGAAGAATTCTTGGAAGGGAATTTAGAAGACACCCTAAGACCATTAGGGAGTAGGGTTGGCAGAAGACTCCAAACAGAGCAGGGGGTTTTTTAAATCATTGAGAAACTAGGAGCAGGTTCGTACTCAGCAAGGAATCCTAGGACTAAAAACTCTAGGCATCCTACTGAATTTTCTACATCTAGGTCATCCTAGAATAGGGGCAAATAGAAAATTTCAGAGAAAGAAGTCCTGGAGAAAATTGTTCCTCCTTCTGATGATACAACTACTATCCCTGCTGGAAAAGGGAAGGAAAAATAAAATTCATCTACCTCTGGTAAGAAAATGGATCCTACAGCTTTAGGTACTTGACAGAAGTGAAAGACTACTAATAGGAAGGAGGAAACTCCTTTATGAAGAAGCACCAGGCAAAGGAAGGGTATGGCAAAAAATATGTCACCATAAAATGTAGTGGTCAACCTTGATTCTCCTGAGTTAGGAGAACCATCAGGAGATAAACAATCTTTTGAGGTTGTTGTGGATGAAGAATGTGTAGTGATTAAGGACAATTCTACCTTTGAGGAGAAAGAATTTAGATTCCAGAGAAGGGATTCATCTACACATGAAACCCAAATCAGTGATGATTTCATTGAAGCAGATAATAATGATGACTTCTCTGAGGGAGACCCTGTTCCTAATGAAGGTATGCCAAATTCATTCCCCACAATAATAGAACAAAATTTATTTGAAGACAATTTTGATGTTTATATGAGTGGGGATACACCTCCTACAACAGAAGGGGAGGATTTGTTTAGAGAAAACCCTAGCATTGACATGATGGCTGAGCAAGTTTCAGATCAGGAGTTGAACAAACTAGTTGCTATAGCTCAGCAATATAGTAATCCAGAAAGGGCCATCATAATTCATTCAAAGTCTCAGGGATGCAACCTACAATGAACACACTCAGATGGCCGAAACTAAATTAGCTGAGGCCATGAAATCCCTCCAATGGCGCTAGATTACTATGACAGCAGATATGAGGAATAAGGAACCCCATTCACCGCTTAATTTTGCAATGGCAAATAAGTGTGCTCCCTAGTATGTCATGTTGGGCAGAGAAATAAAAATCTATTGGCTTCCATTAACGTTCCAACCACCTCTTCTTCTTTCACCTCTTTTGCCTAATTCAAAGAACTTGGAAAATCATGACATGGTAGTAGATGTTAGAAGGTGGGAAACATACAGGGATAATAAGGGTTTTTACTGGAGTTTTGCTAATGGAGGAGTTGGATAGAAAATAGTTGTAGATCTCAGAATGCACGCCAGGCTAAAGAACTACCTCTTTGCTTGAGGACCAACAAAGGATTAAGCTAGGGGGAATGATAAGCCTGAGATAGGGCCATATAGTTTTATGTTTTCATATGTTTTATGGCTACTTTTGAAAGACTTTATATGTTTTCATGATACTTTCCAGACTATTTTAATATCTTAGAACTGTTATATCTATGGGTGTATGCATATATATGTGAAATGTTTTTAAAAAAGTTTATCAATATGCTATCTATGTGTTGTATGGATATATATAATTAAATCTGATGCCTTTCTATCTTACCTTAAGTCGGGTGGGTTTCCTGTAGCCATATGATGAAGAGTGAGGTAGGAAATAAACTTGTTATGAATTCTTTGTCTTGGATATGTACACGTGCTAACCCTTTTGCAAAGGCAATGGATCCATGAATAAGGAAGGAGTCAACATAAGAGGAACAGAGTAATGCTTTGAAAGGACCAACCATTGCGGAGCTCATAACGGTTCTACTACCGCGGGTGAGAATGAGTCATGTTGCAGATGAATCACAGCTGAAGTGGCCACAATGGAGTCAATCTAGTAGCAGAGTGTTCCTAGATTTCATGAATGTATAAATGTAGTTTGTTCCTTCAGTTTAAGTTGTTGGTCATGTTCTTAATGACTTCCATATCCCTAATGTTGGGGAAGTCCTAGTCAATAGGAGTTTGTTTCAAGTTGTTGTTAAATAAGCTGGAAGTTCTATTCCTAGTAGTTAGTCGATATATAGAGAATTATTATTACAGTACTCTATTGTAATTGAGAAAGAGATATATAGTCTTATTTTCTGTATCTTGTGTAATCCATGTTTTATGAATAAATTATGAGAGCTTCAACTTCTAGTATCTGATATCTTGTTTATTCACATTTCCATGGGGGCCCACACGGGAGGTGAATCGAATTTGTAGTTAAGTAGGTGGTAATTTATTTCAGTAGGTAGATTGCAAGTTATTTGAAACAAGTAGGACTCTGTTGCTCCTGCAGCCACTAGTAACAGTACTAGTGGTTGTTCCTGCAGTAAAGGCAGTTAGCTAGTTTATCATTCCTGCAACATAGGATTAAAATTACTATTTCAGCAAGTCACTTCATCTTTAGATTACACTGTTGACATTTCATTTCCTAGTTTAGTTCCTTTCAAGAATTTCCCATTTACTATAATGATGGCTTTCAGAATGGATTAGAGCATATACTTTGCTGTCACCATTTCAAGTCTATGCTCCCTTGTCAATAATTTAAATGAGTTCAATGTATTATTTCTAGTAGAAAGGATGCATAATCCTTAACTATAAGAGGTGTTATAAAGAGCAGTCACATATATGATGAAATTATTTAGACCTATGGAGTTTTCCCCGGAATTGAAAATTTCCCATAAATGAGGAGATTTGATTTTATACCATGTTTCTACAGTGATAAGGGTTTATGCACTAGTACATTAGGCCTCTATTTTTGACCAACATTTTTGACCATAGGCTAATTTGGCTTCTAAATTTTTTATTTTTTTTTATGATCCCAAAAAGGTCAAAATTTTGACTTCTATTAAGAAAGGTCAATTTTTTTACGAACACAGGATTATAAACAAAAAAAAAAGTGAAAAAGTGAAACATTTTTTATTTTTTCATTGAACATGGGAAGCACTTTGGGAGGGAGGAGGGCATCACAAATTTGTGCCTGGTATGTATGTTTGCATCACATATTTTTCGGTTTTAAATGAAGCGCTTTTCAAAATTGATCATTTTGCAAAAACCGTATAAACCCTAGATGCATAATAATTGTAGTCGTACAATTTTGTATGGATGGAAAAACCATGATATGGTGTAGAATGTTGTTGTGATTCTTTAGAAGCGATTCACATTTCTTAGCAAACAAACCCTTGATTTTTGTTTGAAAAAATCAATTAAAAGACTGCAAAAATGATTCAATACTATTCCAATGATTCTATTTTTCCCTTTCTATATAACCTACCATTATATCTAATATTTGGTGTCAATAGAACTACAATTTTTTAGAACAATCTTTACCATGTAGCTCTTGGTATGGCTGTTGCAGTAGTTTTTAAAAACTTATTCAACTCTATGCTGTTGGTTTTAATAACATTTTTTGTGTATCTACTTCTCCTATTTGCAAATGCTATTCAGCTTAAATTCAATTTAAAAAAATATGGTAAAATGAGAGGAAAATTATAGGCTCTTGCTCAGATCCTGGCAACAAGGAATGAGGAGGAGGATAATGCCAAACAGAGCAATGAAATTCCATACAGCAGTAAATGAACTTACTTTGTAGAGCTCCACTAATAATTACAATTTTTTTTACAATTACAAAACAAACGATAGCAGATTTAGCAACACAAATCGATTTAGATCAGGGATTTCAATCAAATGCAAGTTCATTTAGATTTTTAAACAAGGATTTTGGCTACCTAATATTTTGGCCTATGCATATAGGGAAAAACGGACTGAGATGAAATCCAAAATAATATTTTATTGAAGACCACCTTTGGATTCACAAAATAGACCACCAAATCAAAGCCAAAATTAAAAAATGGGAAACCAATTTAAGAATTTCCTTTTATAACCATAGACCTCTTTTGAACTATAGAGGCATTAGAACTCTGAATATTGATTCAGAGTTTCATATTTCATAAGGAGGACTAATTTATGAAAAACCAGATTAATAATTCCAAGGGTCCACTACCTCCTTGGCGTAGAAAGGTCCAAACTGGTATCTAAAATGCTGACAAAGTACCTGGGTTATATATTCTATCAGACATTTCAATATTAAGTTCAATGGTATAGTCAACTTCTCTTATCAGGAACAAGAGATCACAAATCTGCCATGGAGACACTTTTTTAGCATATTTGTACACCTAGGCACTTCAATATTAAGTTCCATGGTATAGTCAACTAATTAAATTCAATTAAAAAAAATATGCTAAAAAATATGGTAAAATGAGAGGAAAATTATAGGCTCTTGCTCAGATGTTGGCAATAGGGAATGAGGAGGAGGAGGATAATGACAAATAGAGCATTGAAATGCCATACAACAGTAAATGAACTTACTTTGTAAAGCTCCACTAATAATGACAATTTTTTTTCACAATTACAAAACAAATGATAGTAGATTTAGCATCACAAATCGATTTGGATCTCTTGGCTATCACTTTGTCCTTTTCAACTTTGTCTCTCCTCATGATCTCTTCCACACTATCAGTGGGTTTCTCACTTGCTACTTGTTTTATCTTCACTCTATCTAGTAGCCAAGCAGGTGTTGTGATCTCTCCTTGTTCATATTCTCTTTTCTCATCTTCCTGATTTTTTTCTTGAACTTCTGCATCCACTTCTTGTGCCTAAATTTTTCCATCCTTTGAGAGTGCTTCCAAATCTATAATTTCATTCTCTTCATCTCTATGTTCTCCATTTCATTGGAGGGGAGAATCTACCTCTTGTTTGTTGTGATCCAAAGGTACATGGCTAGGACTCTTACTATCTCATGATTCATTTGCAACTGAGAATGACATTTCTCTTTTTTTTGTTAGCTTTGATGACATGCCTACTCCTTGATTCTCCCATTTCTTTAGTTGTGACTCTTGATCAATTGTTTCCTTCCTTTTATTTTCTTTCATTCGGAAAGGTTAGTTGTGCCCCCTCTCACCACTTTGGCTTTCAAGTCCAATGCTCATACCTTACGACTGGTTTGATGATTCTTCCTCAAGTTCAATTACATCCTTCATTAATTCATAAGTCAATGGAAGCCTCCTTGCCTATAGGCAAGCTATCTGTTTTTCAACCAAACTTCTGTGAATGTTCTAATAGTTACCCTCATTGCATCCAAACTTTATTTGCTTTTTCCTGTCCAATCAACATGGGGAATACCATATTTCTTTGCTATCTCATAATTAGGCTGGAGGTACTTCCTATCATCTTCCACTTGTTAAGGGATTTGGATCCACTTTCTTGCTCTGATCAACTCAATCGACATCTTGGAAAATGCTTTTCTCTTTATCTTCATGTCATCACTGGCATTAGCTAAATGATCCTCTATATGTGCTATGTGCCTATGTTGAACTCCATATTATCTCTTAATATAATGGTGGGGATCAAAGTGTACTCTCCCGTGATATAATCCCAAAGAGTAGAATTCAAATTCTCCTTCTGCCGCCTCTTCTGTTTCAATAGATGGGAAAACCTTGCTTCCCAAACTGAATGGAGTCAAAATCCCTATCCTATGCCTTTTTTTTTTAATCCTTTCATATGGAAACAATTGCCTTGCCACTTCCATGAGTACCAACTTATTAGGTGGGAACCTAGGGAGTTTCTTAGGACATACTGTGCTTCCTAAAATCCTAATGTAAGTGAATTTGGGGAATTGGATATACCACAAACCATACTTCTTCACTAGATCCTTTACTTCTTTTGACAACCTTCTTATTGGGTTCCCCTACAGTAGCCTTATATTGCGCATGGCCAATACATCATTAGTGATTCTGAAATCACCTTTGTTATGGAGATGCAATTGAGGGTAGCATTCATAAGACATGAACTCCCCTTTCTTCCTCCCTACTAGGCTTAGGTATTTTAATCCAGGATATATGTGCATCTAAGCCATCATGTAAACCAAATAGGAGGTCATGTAGAATGCCTTATTATTATTTATAGTCCTCAATTTCTCATCAATTTTGTCATTAATCATATCTTCCCAATCAAACATCTCAGTCCCGCTAAGTATCACTTCCATGTAGTAACACATCCATGACTCAAAAATTGCTTCTTGTAGACTGCCCATTACCCTGTTTAACATCAAAATAAGTTTTCCCACATCCTCTCTAAAATCTGTCTTTGTTAACTTGGGAAGTTGGGAGTGATTTTTGTTAGGTCTAACTAACTACTCCTTGTTGACAAGGCTGATATTATGACCTGATCTATTCTCATACTCTTTCATATCTTCTTTCTTTGTCTTATAAATATCTACCTCATGCTCTAGGAAATTGAAAGCAACCCTGATGGCATCTATTGCAAGTAAAAATACAACACTTCCCTTTGGTGTGAGGACTTGTCTAGTGGTTGGATTGTAGTTTTTTTCCATCTCTAAGACTAATTTTGTCCATTGGTGGCTAGGAGGAAAGACTTCTGCTTGTACAATGCCATTCTTAATCATCCTCTTGATTTCCTTGGATTGGTTGAATCCATACATTCTATCCCTTACCAAATTCATGTCAAATGGCCCAATATTGGTGTCTCTAATTCATTCCCATGCAGAGCTGAATTTGGATTCAATGGTCATCTCTTATGCATCAAGCCTTCAATTGTGCCAACCTTCGTGCTTTGGCACTGTCAACATTTTTGGCTCCTTTTCCTTTAGTTGATTGCTCATTTCCTTCTTTGTCTTTTGTTGGTGGATCCCTCTTCTCGTTTTCTTTGGCATTATAATTTGAATTTTCAGCCACTTTATCGATGGTTAAACCTACAACATCAACCCTAAATCAATTTATAGCTTTAATTTTACCATAATTAAATTAGAATCTGAAGTTGATGAGTGCTGGTGAAGTAAAATCAGAATATAAAATGTTTACATCATACTTTAAAAATGGCAAATCTAGGACCATAATGACATAATAAAATTAGAAATCTAGTCAAATTTCAATCCTAGACATCTTATCACCCCCTACCACTTCAATTTTAATCTAATGTTAATAAAAGAGGGACTGAGATTTGGACAATAAAGTCTGATGCAAAATTATATAACTCTGAAAATGTCTGCAAACCTCTATAAACAAAAACAATAATGGTATGGAAAATGAAACTTTAAGTCCTTGGTTGATTTTGTCCAATTTGGATCCCTAGGCTTGCTGAAGGTGACAAAAATTAGACCCTTGTGTGCTAGTAATTGATTGAAAAGGGTCAAAATCATACTCCAATTTGATGGTGAATGTTGGTAGATGCCTGAAATAAGAGTGTTGTTGTTGGTAAATGTTTGGAATTAGAGTCCTTTCGCTTGTAATTGTTGGTTAATCGATTGAAATTTGAATTGAATTTTCTGGTAAAAACTTGTTGATGTCTAAAATTAGAGTTTTATTGATGTTAAAATCTTACAAAAATCAACTTTTAGCAGCTTAGAGAAGTGATGCAGATTGGATTTCATCAGCTTTTAGATGC
Source organism: Thuja plicata (assembly GCA_018584345.1). Taxonomy (NCBI): domain Eukaryota; kingdom Viridiplantae; phylum Streptophyta; class Pinopsida; order Cupressales; family Cupressaceae; genus Thuja; species Thuja plicata. The sequence continues at coordinate 3,277,212 of MU227974.1, read as the reverse complement.
AGCCCTGCAATAAAATGATTAAAAGAACTCCAAAATCTTCCCTTACTGGCTCAAACTTTTCCCTTGAGCTCGGGCATCATGCAATGTTATTGTTTTCATTGTATTATTGCTGTTGTTGTGTGCACCATATATTGTTTTATACACTATTTATTTCATTGAGACCATGAGCTTGGCATTTGTAATGTATTTGTTGTTATTGGATCAATGTATTTTGCCCACTTATTCATTATGTTGGCATACTTATTCACTATTTTCATTATTGTTACTTTGTTTTAGGTCTTCTCAATGGATAGAACATTTGGTATTGAATGTTGTCATTTGGATTCCTTGGAAGAATAGTGCTCCAGATTATTTAATGTGCATGATGATGACATCAAACATGCTATTCTCTACATCCTGAAACATAATATTGTTGGTTCGCATGTACACAATGGCATGATCTATAAACTAGTATTTTCTACTCTCTTTGAAGTTATTGGTCAGTTAGAATGGGTCTTTAAGGTTTCTAAGCATGTGGTTGTCTCCAACAATTCTGAAAAAGTTGTGCAGGGGATCCAGACCATCAATCCAAACATTATCTCTGGTAGGCTTGGCTCAATTTTTGATAATAGAGATGTCTTTGGAAATAAAATGGTGGAGGTGTGGGAGGTGTTTAATCTATCTTGTGCTAATGATGAATACACTTCTATGAGTATCTTCCATGGTCACAATGAAGATTTATTCACTTGTGACAATAAGAATATTATGATGGACTACATCTTTGGAGTTGGCATTTTTGTCAACATACTAGGTCATCTTTAGATTAATTATAGACATGAAACTTAATTGTTTAACATAATATTTGGAATACTCTTCTATGTAAATGTTTTTTTTGATACATACTCAAGGTCTAGAAATCCATAGGTTCATCATCATTACAAAAACTTATCTCGCTAATGATATTGCTATCTAGATTCAAAAACTTATGTAAATCTGATTATCAAAACTTATGTAAACTTGATTATCATTACAAAAACTTATGTAAATCTAATTATCAAAAATTTTCATTATCTTGTGATATTGCTATCTGGATTCAAGTGTATAGTTTTTTGAGTCAAAATCATTGACTCGTGTTTCATCCAAGAATTTGACATGCACAAATTGCTTATCATGTATAAAACAATATATGGTGCACAACAAAAGCAAGCATGTAATGATAGCAATAACATCATACATATATATGTATATGTATATATGTATGTATATATATGTATATATATATGTATATATATGCATGTATTTATATATATATGTATATGTATATATATGTATTTGTATATGTATATATATATGTACATGTATGTATATATATATATGTATATGCATATGTATATGCATATGTATATGTATATGTATGTACTATGTGGTTGTACTCCCTATTGGTACTATGTGGTACTCCCCGTATATATTTGTTTTGTTGTTGATATTCACTATGTGGTACTCCCTTTTGATGATCATTTCATGAGCAAATATCTTGATGGCTCGCAGGCTGCAAGCTAGGGCATCATGCATTGTGTATGAGCTCATTGTTGAATACTGGCATTGTTTACATCTTTGAATTTGGAATGCTTGATGCCATTATTTTTTTCTTCATGGACCATTCTTTTTTATACCCGACTACATCTCCCATTAAAATTTCATCAAAACTTTTCATTATCTTCTGATATTGCTATCTGGATTCAAGTGTATAGTGTTTTGAGTCAAACTCATTGACCCATGTTTCATCCGTGAATTTTACATTCACAAATTGCTTATCATATCACAAAAATCATTGATGTGTCAACAATGACTTGCAAGAGTGTAGGTGACACATGGTTCAACTCCAATTCGTACAATTGGGAGTACCCAGGAAAGTAAGTAGACTCTAAATATCAATATTTCAGCCACAAATATAACAAGGAAAAAGCATGATGAGGAATTGAGATAGAAAAGAAGAAATTAGCTACGCATGTAGTGAACATGGAAAAGGGTCTAGCAAAGCCTACTAGTCTTTCCCAGGTAGTCCCAATTGTTTCAAGCGGAGAAGAAGTAATGAGAGGAATTGTCAAAACATCAACAATTTTCATGAGATTAGTTTGTTAACTGTAGCTAACACAAGACAATTTGTGAATATCAAACTATACACTTGAATCTTGATAGAAATATCACAATTTTACATGCCCCCAATTGTATATGCCTTTACATGCATTTCAATGTGTGGTAAGTACTAAAAGTCCCAATCACAACTATGCATATGGATTCCATCAAGTGCAGTTAGGACGTTGCATTTACATGTACTGTGATTGACAATATTCATTTTGGAATTCGATTTGAGATGTTGTCTACATGATTAGTATGTTTCTTTTTATTCCAATTATAATTAGTATGAATGAAAAAAATAACCAAATAAACAAAATGATATGTTGGAATAACAGTGCAATATTTATCGATATAGTGTTGATGGCTTCGGTCAATGTGCCTATGTGTCAATGTGGTGTTGGCCCTTGTGTGTTGAAGATGTCATGTAAAACAAGTAATCCTAGGTGTCCATTTTGGGGTTTCCCAAATAGGAAAAAGGTCTGGATATGGAATTATATTTTAATGTTTAAAAGTAATGTGACAAGTTATAATCATTTTAGGAAGAACTGGTGTAGATTTGGTATTGCAGGGAAATAGTGGATGTCAATAATTTTAGTGGGTCAATGAAACCACATTTATATCTACCCCATCTACATATATACCTGATGTAGGAAATGAGTGCAACTTGTGCGAGGATCAAGAGGCAGCTAGTGTCGCCGAGATTGCTTCAATAGCAAAAGCAGAAATCATGTTTCTGCAATGCTTTCTTTGTGTAGTTTGTGCACTACTTTGTTGGGACCATATGCATAAATGTGATTAACAGAGGGCTATTGTAGATACTAAAACTTTTTAATAATTTCATGTAGATACATTGGACATATTTTGATAAACTCATGAACTTATTGTTGTTTATGACTTCGTTATGATTTTCTATATCTTGGATGAGTTTTTGTAAATTGTATCCTTGTTCCTTTTAGAAGTGTATGGCTTGACTATGCACATGCATAATTGTAGATGAGGATCAATAATAGGGTGTCAGGCATTGCATATATCCTTTGGATCTAACCCTATCTTTTCCTTCCTTGTAGGTTTTTGACCATATAGGAGCATACTGGATTCAACCCCAGAGACATTGGCAAGGATCACCCAACTTCATAAAACAAGAACAAAAACAACCCAACTTAAAAGTAGAAGACATGAAAACCTGTTTAGTGATCATATTGTGATGATGGTGGAGTCTTATGTTGCTTCAATGACATTAGGAAGTGAGGTAGTGATGATGGTGGAGTCTGATCTCTTCTATAAACACATCACATTCCATATGGTGTTAGAAGGTCCAAATGGGCAGAAATTCAAGCAAAAGGCTCTGGAGGGTGCTAAGTCTTTTGTACACCTTTTGCTTGGTAATTTGAAGCCATCAATGGAAACTTACAATCCTAAACAATTAGTATACCATTGTTGGATCATATAGTTCCAACTTGGAACTGGAGGAGTAGTGGTTGTGTTGCATCGTCTGGGTATACCACTCAATTATGTTGTGTCTCCAAACAATTGTGACCATGATATCAACATTCATGTTTCTCAGCTATTGTGTCCCAGGATCCCTTATGACCCTTTTATGACCCTTTACGATCCCTAAGATTACATCTTAGAGATCTTAAAGTGTCGTAAAGGGTCATAAGAGACTCCTAGGAGGGGCCAGATGAGCTTCCACCTTCACATGGTTGGCCCTGTTAAGTAGAGAATGTTAAATTGTTCTCAAAACAAAGAGAAGCTCAATATTTTAAGGTCCCACTCCATGCACATGACAAATTTAAAAAAAAAAAACCTAGCATATCATCGCAATTGCGATGGTATTCAGTGGACGACCAATGCCAAAAAACTACAGGTGACATCCAGATGTGGAAATAGTTTGACAGGTGGATGTCACATGTATAACATCTGCATCACATTAAAAATGTATTTTATGTTCTTCTAGTTAATGAAATACTTGTAACAGTAAAAAATAGTATGTGAATTTAACCCATTTACTTGTTATTGCAGCAGACCCCCCTTTAGTGCAGCAACCTCATGCTCCTCAAAACATGAGAAAGCATTGTAATTTGAGATCACAGCCACAAGAGGAGGAATATATTGATGCTCCTGGAAGACTTTTCCAACTTAAGAATGCTAAGAGAAACCCAAAAAAGAAATGATCTCTTAAAAATACTCTTTGATAAAACTTGTTTGATTAACTTTGTTGGATAAGAAAGAACATTGTTTTAAGTAATTATCTATGAATGTTGTATATTAATATTGAATTTTGTGTCATGTTAATGAATATTGTTATGTGTTAATGAATTCTTTATTAGTGTTGCATATTAATGATTAATGTTATATCATATAAGTGAATGTTATTTGATTGTATTGATTGAATGTTATCATTCATAAATGGATGGATGAATGAATGAAGTGTGTAATTAGATTTTAATGGGGAATTTAGATTGATGTTAGGGGGAGGGGGGGTGAGGCCAGATGAGCTTCCACCTTCGCGTGGTTTGCCTTGTTAAGTAGAGAATATTAAAGTATTCTCAAAACCAAGTGAAGCTCAAACTAACATACCTTCATTATTTAATCAATTTCATTTGTTTTGGGTCTTTTCTCATAAGTGCATTTTGAATGTGTCATTGTCAAGCAACTTTGTATCGAGCTCTTCCCAATGGACAAAATCTTCAACCTCTATCACTCTCAAACCCTCCTACTGCTATGATTTTTTTTTATCCTAATATCCTATCATGTATGTTTGTCTATGTTTAACATTGCAGTCCCTCATGTCTAGTGTTAGTATACAGATTTGTCCCTTTAATAAATGTTTACAGAATGACTCAAGAATGCCCAAATAACAAGACACATCTGTAACTAACATTTGAGTCACTTCCAATGGCTATGTACAAGTGCTCTCTAATTTTTGATACGAAGGCTCAGCTCCATTCTTTCGAGCTTTCTCTCCAAGATAGGGAACATCCAAATTCTTTCATCACTTTTACCTTTGTTGCAAGTAGGTTCAATCTGCATATATGTGTGTTGGAGCTGAGACATTTGAGTTCAAACCTTTGGGCTTTGAACTTTAAAGTCACAACCTCAGAACCTCAGGGGTCAACTTCAATCAAATTTGACTTGAATGTGTGGATCACCTCAAAACCATCTGCAATGTGTACGGTCATAGACTGTTGCACAACTTGCATGCTAGTGTAGTCTTCTTGTCGATAATCATCATATAAGTACTATTTTTGAGTGTTGAAAATTACATGCTCGGGTTGAGTAGAGATAGAGAATTGTGACTTCACAAGTTAAAATTACTAACATTGTTATGATACTTCAGATCACTCATAGTGCAATTGTGTTAACATAACAAGTATTTTTTCCCCTAAAATATTTTTCTTATTCGAGAGTCAAGATAGAGGGAATTCTAAGGAAAACAAATATAGAGTTAAGAAGTCTTTATTATCCTTCTCCATTTGTAGATTGAGTTGATATAGTGAGCTTCTCTGGAGTCTTATCTTTGTCTTCACCTCAAAATACATATGCTAAATTTTTAGGTATTTGCCTTATGTACACACACACATATGGCCTTTGGGCTGCCATCCCTGAAATGTGTCCCTTGCCATCCTGTTATTCATATCTTAGAAACACCGTGGAACATAGGAAGTGAATTAGATCTTTTAAATGAATTTGAAGATTGTCAATTTAGTTTCTATTTCTTAAGGATTCTAAAGTACTTTAAAAGAGAAAGTGTCTAGCATTTTGGGGCAAGCTCTGTGTGTGTGTGTGTGTGTGTGTGTGTGTGTATATAGTAATAATTGAGAGGGGGGGTGAATCATTGGCCTCACAGTTTATCCTTTAAACTTTAATCCACCAATTAATACACCTCAGATTATTAAGTCCCTACAAGATGTATGCCTTTGAACTACTTGAAATAAATATCTGTTTGTCGGTTTACCTTTTCTGTCCTTTTTCCCTTTGATAACTGATAAGTAGTGAAACTTATTTACCGATACTCAGTAAATATGCAGAGTATACCAATCAATCCATAAATGCATATGTGAAATGTAAAACAATAAAGTAATAAACCATACACACAGAACACAAGGATTTTAACGTGGAAACCCTATTAAGGGAAAAACCACTTGGACCGATACCCCAAATTTTCACTCTTCTGAAGTGAGCCCTGTTAGGAGCCAACCCTGTTAAAGGTTACAAACACACTGTTAAGTGCGACCTTGTTAGAGGATTTTTATACATATATTTTCACTAAGTATCTGGCATCTACGCTACCATCCTTGAATCACTCTCTAGACTATCAATAGGCTTTATGCTAATCTTACTACCATCCTTGAATCAACCTCCTTCTTAGACTATCAATAGGCTTTAGGTAAGACCGTGCTACTATCATGAGTCAACCTTTTTGGTAATCTATTAGGATATACCTCAAATATAAAATATTGTTAAGTCTTGCTCTGTTAAGAGACTTAATGCTTCAATGGTTAAACTAAAACACAATGACCTATTTCTAATGCAACTTTGAATTGTAGATATTCAAATCTATTTACGTACAATACCTCTATGATCAATGTATCAATTTAGTTCCTTTGTACTTCACACTTTCTGCTCTGTGATGTTGTGCTTCACTGTTTGTCGATGTCTACAAAATTCTTTAGCTCTCCCTTAGCTTGATTGATCAGGACTGTATGAAGCTTAACCTTCACCAGTTTCTCTTCAAAATCTTCTTCCAATTCACTCCCCCGTGTATCTGATTGCATATGGAAATGAATTAAACTTGTCTCTTATATAGACATGATATTCCTTAATTCTTGGTTCTTGATTCTTGATTCTTGGCATGAAAAACAATCCAGCCAAATTGATTTACGGTTTTAACTCCTGATTTATCTCATAGTTATCTTCTTTCCAACTATATAAATCATCTTTAAATCACTTATGTGGTCAAATAAAACAAATAAAACAACCAGTTAAGTCTATCCTTAAGCTCTTCCAGCTAGATATTTTGTCATTTTCTGATCTCTCTGTTCTATCAGTCAATTTTGCAGTTCGTCATCGGTGACATCTACCAATTCCATTGGTGCAACTTCAATTAGCTTCGGGATCTCCGTCCATCGGGAATCATTGGATCTTACTTGTCGGGTAACACTATTTTAGCTCATTGGGCATCATGTGATTCTGCTTCATTGGGCAACACTGTCTTTTTCTCGTCGGGCATCACTGTGACTTTATCTCTGTCTTTACCGATGGTGTGCACTCCGCCGGTGTAGTCTATCACTTGGTGAATACTTGAGTTTTATGCATTGCTGAAAGCATAACCTATGTTCTATTGATTATCTAAAGTCTTTGGAATTATGTATATGACCATACAGATGATATCAAGTTGACATCAATGACAATACAAACCATTAACTGATTTAATATCTTGCATCATCTTCAACTTAACACTATCAAACATTCAATTAGTTACATGTCATCAATCTCTCCCTTTGGCATTGATGGAAACATGCTATATTATCATACTATACTATTTCTAATACAACATGAAATACAATTGTTGAGATTCATCAAATTACCAAACAGTTTGTTTTGATAACTGATAAAAATGTCTGACTGCCGGTAAGCTCTATATTAGCTTAGATTTGATTCTTGTAGCTTTCTCTATTTCTTTTTCTGATGTGTTGTGTCCTCTATCTGTGTCAATTTCTCTCTCTTCTTCTTTGATGTCTCTATATTTTGTTTGCAATAGTGATACAAATTCTCTCCCTATGGATATGATCTCTCCCTATTAGGAGTAATCTAATAATGAATAGTTTCTGATGATAATATGGATATATTCTCTCCCTTTGACATTAATGCCACACAAATATCTAACATTCAAACAATTACTTCTATCCATAATATATTCCTTGAATTTCTCTTATCCATTATCAAAATAACAATTTTCTCTGGTGCTTGGTTTTGATATATACCTTTCTATATATAGATGGAGCTTTCAAGTTCATTTTTTGCTTGCATCAATCATGAATGATATTCTGATAATATATGGCTGATGTAGCTTTCAGTCCTTTTACTGACTGATAGACATGGGTTTGACCCCTAGTCTTTTTCTCAGATACTCAAATGTATCCTTGGGTAGTGGCTTGGTGAAGATATCAACCAATTATTCTTTTGATTGCACATATTCAAGTATCACCTCTTTTTCTTGAACTTGTTCTCTTAAATAATGATATTTGATGGCAATGTGTTTAGTCTTTGCATGCA